>CAJRST010017779.1:3281583-3325260 GCA_907169785.1 Menidia menidia | reverse complement strand
CCATCCATCCATCCATCCATCCATCCAGCCATCCATCCATCCATCCATCCATCCAGCCATCCATCCATCCATCCATCCATCCATCCATCCATCCATCCATCCATCCATCCATCCATCCATCCATCCATCCATCCACCCGAACATCCATCTCTATTCATTTTTCATGTAAAATGAATAGGGATTTTTATGACCAACATATTGCAGAGTATATATACAGATATGCATAATTCACTGTCTCATTCTGATAGATAACAGTGACTTACCTCAGAGACATTTGCTGAGTAGAGCTTTTCTGTAAAAAGGGGTCCGTTGTCATTGATATCATTGAGTTTCAATGTGCGCATGTGTTGGAACTATAAAAAAAACAAAACAGAATTATTTAAAAAATGATAGTTTTTACAATGAGACTATGCCTATATTGATACTATGGTTGACAACCTACCTGGGAAGTACCATCACACATAATAGAATAGTACAAGGTGCTATCCGTCTGCAAGACAAATAAAGAATATAAATGTCTTCTCAGCATTTAACCAAGTTGCAGCCTTCTTCTTTTGTAGGCAACAGAACACAAGTACAAAGAATGTTTGTCTTTCAGGTTCGAAAAGAAAAAAAACCCTGTAAGAAACCATGTCCTAGGCTGAGTGATCTGTTTGGAGTGCAGTTAATGTGATTATTAAAAGCATTGTCTTAAAGTTTATCTGTGTGCCTCTATAATGGAAAGTGAAGCCAAAAGCAGTTCCTTGTTAGACTTGATTGGCAAAATTCCTGTTCAGTAACAAAAGTTGTAACATTATTGAACAGGAATTATGTGCTGGATCATTTTTATATGATTGTTGAATTAGAATGTTATGTTTGAGTTAAAGTAAACGTGTGTAGTTGAAAATATGTGATAAACTTTATTGAATAATTAATGCTTTTCTAATGTGATGTTTTTATGTGAGGGTAAAACATTGAGACTTGTCAATTGGTTCCTTTTGAATTTCAAACTCTGACATTTCCATAAAAAAAACAACCCTGTTTACATTCGTATGTCAATCAAGCATCTGCTGCAAATGAGAAATAATTGAGAATTTCAAGAAAAAAATGTTCTAGGCCAAACTCACAGATGCTAAGACATCTGCATCCAGGGGCATCTTGGTGCGAACTGTCGCACTGGTGTCCCCAGGTGTGAAGCTCATCTCCAGAAATTCAATGTGGTCGGGAAATAGATAAGGCACCAGCTGCACACTGCGTCCTGCCTCAATCCCATTGACCACCTCCACATCCCCTGTAGGAGCAGACGACAGGTGTAAAGTTCAAATTTGTCACTTCTGACTTTACATTTGAACTATTTTTTTTGCGATAAAACGGCTCCATTGTGTGTTGAACCCAATGAAAACTACAAAAAGAAAGAAAAAAATGTCGCCGATTGTAGCTGAATGGTCAATCTAATTCAATCTATTGTTAAAATGTATGTTTCAAAAGACTGTTTTGACTAATTACCTTGGTACCCCTCGTCAACTGGACCCCACTGTATGGTGTTGCCAACCGCATTGCAGGAAATGGTTGAAGTACCTGCAAGACAAAAATAGTGTTAATAAAGAAAAAAGTTGTTCTTTTGAAACGATAGAATACCAATATTTATTGTCAAGTGCATTTGAATATGAATGAATATATTTACTAAGTGTAAGTTCAACTTCTTTTAACATTCTTATGTGCTGACTTGTTGCAATTTTTAGCTTAAGAAACGTTTGACTGCATTTTGATTAAACATCTATTCTGAGATCTCCGCTTGGATCATATGCCCAGAGGATTATTACTTAGGATAAGTTTGTGTTATCCTAAAAATTCTAACTGCTGACTGAAAGCTTTGAAAAATTCCAACTGCTGACTGAGAGCTTTGAGTGTGTGTTTTTCTCTAAATATATGATGTTTGGTTTGCATTGCTGCAGTGTGGTACTAACTAGTGTAACTTAGACTGAAGACATCAAAATTGTACATAAGTCTGCTTTTAAAATGCAGCTTAAAAAGTTTTTAGGAGCAACTTATCTATAAATGAAATAGTTTCATGTTCTAATTTATTGTAACTTATTCATAAAATGTTAACATTTTAGATCTTAAATTGTAACTTTCCCCTTTTCTATGAATGTTCAGTCTTATTGATATGTATATGATATTTGTCATGATTGTTCATGATTTTACATTGTATACTGTATTTTTAATTATGTGGAGCCCAGGAAGAGTAGCTGGGTTTAAAGCACAGCTGATGGGGATCCTATTAATAAATAAACAAAAAAAGACAGTGGAAAAGAAGAGCGTGCTGAGAGAGTGGAGAAGTTGGTCAGACGTAACAGTGTGATGTTTTCGTCCCTCAATACCCTTGTGACCCTCAATACACGCTTGACGGACAAAGAGGACGTTTATTCATAACTGTAGTATGTGAATAGCATACGCCGTTTTTTTTTTGCTTACGCTGTTTGCGTAACTTTATTCCAACGGTTTAGCGGTTCCTATGTTTTAGCCTTCGTTTACCAAAGGATTTAGCATGCAGAGATGCACTCACAATACTGAAGAAAAACAAAAACAACAACAACACCAATTTTCCTTTAAAATAAAAGTTTTTGCATACTGTGTTTGGTTATATCTATCTTTACATAACATAATCTAATATTGAATAAAGGCCAAGAATGAGTCCAAATTTGACATGACCACAAGACATTGAACAGTATTTATTCAAGTTCTTCACTCTGGACAGCCATAGATACACATTTGTTCTCACATTTCCATTTTCAGAGACCCTTTAAAAATGTGTCCTCTAGCCCTTTGGTTTGATGTTAAGAATAGAATTACAAACCTTAACCTCAGTTAGCTAACATTAAACAAAGTTTTAATTCTCAAGGAATAATTGAACTTGTGACAATCAGCAATTTCACGTACAAAGCAGCTGAGTGCCAAGTGAGAGCTTGGATAGTAAAAAAAGTGTCTGAATATTAAAAGATAAAAACACAAACACATACTCACGATAATCGTTTTAGTAAATATGCAGGTACATAGCTATTATTATCAATTATTATTATGAACACTCTATTAAGGAACTCTCAATCCTTCAATTCAGGCTTAAAACATCTGACAGATTCAGTTATTCAGGTAAAGGTCTGAAATACAATCTGCCAGTATTTGAATCGCATGGAAAACTATTAATTCTCTTACCAATTGGAGTTCCATGAATGACTGGTAAACAAACAGGAAGAATCAGACAAGTCCAAATCCATGCCCGGGCGTCCATGTCGATACAGTCGTGTTTTCTCCAAACCTCACTCAGGCTTTATCTGCCCAGGCACTGCTGCTAAGGAGAGTTTGCAATTTACCTGCTCCTCTTTTCCAGCAATTGTGATTTATGGCAGGCTGTAAAATATTACAGTCAAGGTGTACAGTACCAAAGGTCGAGACAGCAACTGAGTTTCATTTTCCTTCAAATGTTGCAGAAGAGTCATCTATTATCTGACCACATAAGCTTGACTGAAGCAAGCTTTGTCCTACTTTGCATTTATGTCTATGTCTCAGATGTTTATTCAACCTATTTGTAATTATTAGTATCACGCTTGTACTTGCTGTTCAATAACTATATAAACTATAATAGCATCCCATATCTTTAGTATTTATTTTGGAATGCACTGAAACTGGCAATAACTTACAATTGAGTTGAAGACATAAAACACGTCATTTTATGGCATATTTGGTAAATACTATGTGCAGTTGTCAGGTGTTACTGTCAGTCCAATGGATAAGCTTGAATTAAGGTGACCATAAACTGGCAATGATGAAACTGGGATAATACCGATCAAAGCAAGCTTTTGTTTATAACTTCTCAGTTGACCTCAGAATAATTTCTGCTTATTGGAAACAGGATGAACATCTTTGGCAAATAGATGCTGCGACTTTATGTTTTTTCCTTTGGATCTTTGTTGACAGACACTTCTTGAAGCCATGTTTCATGATGTAAATGGTTTAATTTTAAGTTTGATATTTTCTGCTAATTACAACTAATGTGATCTCGGTATATTTTAAATATACAGTTAAATTCTAATCAAATTTATTGCAATATATTCATAATAAAAATGCATTCATTGGCCCTCTGCTTTCTCTCTTTTTTTCTAACCTGCTTCTGTTCCCATCATCTCTGTTAAGAATGTTCAATGCCCCAGGTGATCAAGTTAATATTTAGCTGGCAATAGCTTTAATCTTATCATATACCATGATATATCTGCCATGTCACAACTATTTTCCATTGTCCCATAAACACCCTCTGACTCCTATCTCTCCTTCATTCTCCTCCTCTTCTTGTATCTTAACCTTAAACACAGGCATGGTCTCTCTTCCTCGTCAAACACTTAATAAAAATATGTGATCTATTTAGAAGCCACTCTTTTCTTTAACACCGTGTCAAAATGTCACATTAATTATACCATCACGGTTCTTGTCAAATCATCTTTCTGCTTCCCCATCATACAGCGAGTATGATTCTTTTTATATAACTCAATATTAACTTTTCTTTTCTTCTTTTTTAAATATAATCTCTCCTTTTTAAAATATAATTTCTTATTTTAAAAACACAATTTCTTCTTTTTTAAAATATGACTTTTCTAAAATCAAAACTCCATGATGGATCCCACATGAACGACTAGTTAACTGCAATACAGTCTAAAATGTGGTGAAGAATTCTGTGTCCTGTTTATGCCCAAACAAATGTGAGGGTTGCATCAGGAAGGGCATCGGGCATAAAAAGTCCTGCCAAAGCTACCATGCGACTAAAAGCTGACTCGCTGTGGCAAATCTGATGGGCAAAAGATGACAAAAACAATTTGTATTCTTAGCCACATTTTTCTGTTGTATCCAGATGTATCCATCCATCCATTTTAATCTGTTTATCTGAGGTTGGGTCATGGATTCAACATGTTCTGGAGGGAAATCCATACAGCATTCAAAGCAAACACAATAAACTGGAAAAAAGCATACACTTATTGCATGTGATTTATAGGATATCAGTTCTTTCCTTCCCTGGTCAGTTAGTGAGTGACTGGACTTATGTCTATCATGTTGATCTACTTCTTCTTACAGAGACATGGCTGTATCAGGAGCATCAAATAGTCAACAATGAATCTAGAATCCCTTGAGCTGTTTAAATTTTTGCATCCCTCAAACCTCAGGTAGAGGACAACTACACATTAGTCCTGGATCCAAAATTGGTGTCTGTGACTAACTGTCTCACCTGCTGCTGTGTTTATAATAACTTCCCCCATTACATATTATCAATATTATTTCTATTCCTCTGTCAGTTTGTGTCATCATTTGTTCCAGGAAACATCTCAGATGCATCTTTTGACTTAAGACAAAAATAAAACATTTGAATTATCTGATTATTTGGAGCCATTGATTCAGACAAGGATCATTTTAGTCTACAGTGTCATCCAGTGACTAAGTAAATGTCTATTTTAAAATCTGATAGATAAATACAAAAGTTACATAAGTTCATCAGGCTCTGTAGAAGGCTGAAGACCCATTCATTTGAATCAGTTGTGCTGGAGCAGAGAAACTTGGAAGGCCTGCAGGGCAATATGCCTTGATGACCTGGGTTGGGAAATACTGATTAAGAGAGGTAAATCAGTATCTGGGTAAATAAGGAGCTGACTGTGATTCTTAATATGTACAATTTACTCCATCGTTATGTGGGATAGGCTCCAGTTCTCCCCGGCGACCCCATTAGGGAATAAGCGGTAACAATAATGGATGGATGGATGGGTTATGTGAGCCATAATTAAAAATTCCCCCAAAATGATTAACATCCAAGCTCCCATGGCCAAAGCATTCCCTTTTTTAAATATATTAATTTAGAGGACAAGATAAGAGGAGGGACGAGTCATTCATCAAACACCACAAAGGAGGTAAATTCTAATTGCTTTAGGACCTATGACACACACAAATGGAATTCTCTGATCTGCAAATGTAATAAACTGTTAGAATTTGGCTATAATTACTCCCTTTAGCAAAGTATGCTATCAAATAATCTATGTAAATTACTGATTGTCGTATTCCTTTTAGAACTATACTTTTGTGTTAAATTCTCTGGCTGTAACCACAGATTCTCTTTTACTCTCTTTCTCTCTCTGTTGCTTTAGACACATCATAGGACACATATACAAACAAACCTTGTTACCACATTCCAAGGTAACCTGCATTAATTAGGACCTGGCTGGTTCATGTCAGGGTTAGGGTTAGTAAATAACTGGCCAACACTTTTGAGGGGGTGTCCCTGGCCCAGGAGACAAATAACCATGACACACGGAATTCGGGGCTCTTTGCCGACTGAGACCCAGAGAGAGGTTTTGTCTGCCCAGCGCTGATATACCTTGCCTGTGACCAAATAAATGTAATTTTTTATACTTCCGATCCACTCTGGTTTATTTTCTCAGGTTTCCATCTAAAGAATCGGACTAACAAAACCAAAAATTCCTTTAAATTGTCTAGACTGAACCATTTTTCAAAAAGCATATTTTGGCTTTGAATTGCCTTTCAGAAAGAGGTTTTCCAGATTCTGGGGGCCTCTCGGAGTGGAGCTTCTCGGGTACTTCCGCTGTCCAAAAACAGAAATGTCAGGTTGTTTGGAGACTCTAAATTGGGTATGTAAGAGTGAGTGTGCATGGTTATCTATTAGTTTGTCCCTGTGTAGCTCTGGGGTTGACCGTTATTGTGTCCTGGGTGTACCTTGCCGCTACAAATAAGCGAACAAGCTGGTATGGAAAATGGATGAATGGATGTTCTTTGTATTTACCCCTAGATGTCCTCAGTAGTCTTGGTTTTGCTTCTTGGTCTCCTTTCACACTGCAGGCTGAATGATCATTTTGTGCACCCCCAAGTGATAGTTTAAAGTTTTGTGGACAATGATAAACTCTACACTTTACTGAGGGCATGTTATAAAGCACAGTATATCTGAGCATAACTATACATTGATATATTCGTGTATGTTACACAGCTTGAAAGCACACTTTCGATTCTGATATTTCTTTTCTAACAGAGACTAAATTTGAAGGTGTTCCTGGAACTATTCAATGTTGTAATGTTGACAAGAGCTTGGGATTTTATCTAAAGTAAAAATGTTGTTATCTTGCTTTTTGTATGACCATAGAAAATGTGTGGTTTCTCAACTCTACTTCTCTCAAACAAAGTTTTGAAAATGTCTTCATGGCGAATGTTGTGTTTCGTAATATTTGGAATGCTCTATTATTGATCAAAATTCCCTACAACTTTAACCCAGGACTGATGTTAATTAAAAATGATTAATTTAATGTCAGTGCTTCCATGTGCTGTATTTCCTAAATAAATCTTGTGTGCCCTTTAGAAACATGTTGGTACATCAGACCATTTTAAATTTAAAGTTCCATATGATTTGATATGCTTTCTATATAAGAAAGACCAAAGCAAGGAAGGCAACTGGCCCCAGACTGCTCGGGGACTATGCAGACCATTTCTGTGATGTCCTGCTGCACATTCTTAACCTGAGCCTATATCTGGAGAAAGTGCACGTCCCATTCCCTGTTCCCAAGGCTCGACATCAAAGGGAGCCAAATCACATCAGGTCAGTAGCGTTGACCTCCCATCTTGATGAAGACCATGCAGGATCGTCCTAAAACATTGCTGAGCTATGATCTATTTTCCTCAGTGAAATATACTCTTTAGTATTAGGTTTGCTTTCACTAATATTTGTTAATATTAATTTTATTGCTATCCGAAAAATATGTTTTAGATTGACTGCACTGTTACTTTAACTTTTCTAACTACAGCACTTTTACACTTCAAGCTACTTCCACACACACACACAGACACAAACAAAAATTCAAAATCTACAGTGCCCCCGCCCCCCATCCTATCAGTATGATGGACAACTGGACATGCAAAATTGAAAACTGAGCAGTCAACACCAGTGGCCAATTGACTGCTCATCCTCCTGAGATTCTGGGGATGGAATATTTCAATTTATTCATGTTATGGATAGCTACTTTTATATTTCCTGCACTGTGAAATTTCCATCCAGATATTTGTATTGAGATTAACATACTCTAATAAGAAACGGTGTAACATGGAAATAATTAATAATATGTTTTTAAGAACACGTGTTCATATCCAAAGCTGTATTCAGAAATCAATTCGCCGTACAAACAATTTCAATTAAAAAAATATTTGAATGTGTTTATCTTTATTTTTGTTTCGCAGCGTGAAGTCTCTGCTGGCGACTGCCGCCATCTTGTGTACATATGAGTGACTTTGTTATCGAGATTATCAATAAAGGTTTAGAAAAAAAAGTTTGCCACCATGCGCAGCTCCGCTTGGAGCTGAATACACTTTTTTGGTGGACGTGTAGACCTGCAATCACAGCTCTGTCTGTCAACATAAAAGAAAACAGAAACGCATACAAGTACGAAAGGCATCGGCTCATAACGTCAACGTTAATATGCCTTTCATCGAACTGCAGACTAACCTCCCGGCCAGCTCGTTCTCTGAGGACTTTTTAAAGAAGCTGTGCACGTGCACCGCGGATGTTTTGGGTAAACCTAAGGATGTAAGTAATTAGTTCCATGAATTTCTTATTTTACTCAGTTTAACTGTTGCAGTCTTGTACGTCAGCGAGTTCACGATTGACAAGACGAGATTTTGCAATAGAGTGTTAAGTCACCACAGCAAACAGCATTTCGGTTTGCAAATGCATTTAATTTGCGTACTTCTCGTCGTCCTAACTTCGAATTGCTCGGTGCAACTCTAAAGACTCAAACGGCTTGTGAATATTTATAGTAATATCTGTGAATAATACGACACACTGACATTAGAATAAAGATGGGAAGATTGTTTTGAGTGGTTGCAACAGGGTCTTTTGTAACCTTTATCTAGGGCCGATGTTACTGTTTAACCTGTGTCTGCGTGAACCGGCGACCTTCAGTCTGGAAGTATCGGTGGTTGCTATGGCTGGAAGCTGCGGCAGCTGTCGGAAAACCGGAAGAAGCTGTCTCGCAGTCGTGGGAAAATATCGCGATATTTGGAATTCCTTAAACTGTTAATACACTGTTTATGTTGCGTTAATATTTGTTTTTATCATATCCAAAACATACACAGCAGATTGTATGTGTATCCAGGAAAACAGGAACAGCTCCGACTTGCAGGACAGGAAGTAGCTCTAAAACCAACAAAATAAAGTGTGAACGATCCCACAAACTGTTGTAAACACAGAAAAAAATGTGATAGTAAGTTGGTTGGGGTGTTGTTTTTGTGGCGTAACGACAACTTTGCTGGTGAGTGAACAGGTATAACAGATGGTTTCTTTCAGTAGAAAACATGGAAAGGAGCACAACCAACATTTCAGCGTCTGCAGTAAAGATGTGCTTCCCACTGTCCCATCCCATGTCCAGGATTACTCCACCTGCTGTAAACAAGCATTGTTGTCCTCCTTAACTAGACACGTTTTCTACGCTGGTTTGGTTTTCTTCTACTTATTACCTTTCAACATCTATTGTAATGAGTTTTCATATCAAGGTACATTTTGTTTGCAAATGGAAGCATCTAATTAAACATTCCAAAAGTAAACTAAAACCAGCCACAAACA
Source organism: Menidia menidia (assembly GCA_907169785.1). Classification (NCBI taxonomy): domain Eukaryota; kingdom Metazoa; phylum Chordata; class Actinopteri; order Atheriniformes; family Atherinopsidae; genus Menidia; species Menidia menidia. The sequence goes on along the minus strand of CAJRST010017779.1, from coordinate 3,315,629 downwards.
GGAAACACAATGGATAGTAAATAGATGGATGGTAAATCTGCAGCATGCTGGAAGACAAAAAGAAGAAAGACAACAAAGACATTAGTAGCAAAAGAAAAGGTGGAAAGTATCTCTGAGCTAGGCAGCAACAAGCGCTGTAATCCTGGACATGTCACTGTAAAGGAAAGGCACTGCATTGGGGGACAGTGAAATTTTTGTTTATCTCCATACCAACTTCGAAAACATAGTCTGGGGGCTGAAATTTTGCTGTGGGAATGCTTGAACCCTGATATTGGAATGCCATGAGCGAGTGTGCGACAGATGACATCAACACCTTTGTTATTTCCTAAAGAATAGTGAGATTCTCCCCAGATAAAAACCCTGGACCTGTTTTTTTTTTAGGTTGGGTGACCTCAAAAAGCTATCGAACTATTTTTTTCCCAGTAAAGTTGAAAAACAGCAAAAGTTAGAGTTGAACAGAAAAAAAAATCAAAATCCCAACCAACTTTGAGGTGTGCTATGAGGGGTACTTGGAGGTTTACCTGGTTTGCAGAGTGGGATGAAAATGCAACATTAAAGAGCAGCAGGCAGGTCAACAGGGATGTATAATCTCTCTTTTTTTTTAAGTAAGAAGGAAGTTAAAAAATGTTTATCTTGTCTTCAACTTTTGCCCCTGGCCTGACATTTGCTCTGATGAGTTCTGGCCAGTGGTTTCAGTCGGGATGTTTGTCTTTCAGAGGATGAATCTGGTGGTCAAACCTGGGCTTCCGATGCTGATCGCCGATTCTTGCTCTCCTTGTGTGATGCTGTCCGTGTCGGCCATCTCCGTAACCGACACTGCTGAGAAGAACAAGGAGCACAGCGCCAAGATCTTTGCCTTTTTGACCAAGGAGCTTGGCCTCACAGAAGACAGGTGGGTTTAATTGTCAGAAATATTAGTTAATGTGCTTTGTTTTTTACTTGGACCATAGCCCATCTTCCTTTTTTCCCCCCACTTTAAACAAATTCAGCTATTTTTTTTATTCATAGATTTAATCAATGTCCAGAAAAATATTATCTTTCACCTTATTCTTGTACAGAGTAAGTACAGCATTGTTAAACCAAATATAACTAAGGTTCCTAGCCCATTAAGTTGCTTTCCCTTTTAGAAATGTAGTTACTGCTAATTTTGTTTAAACTTATATGGGAATATGACTAGCCCTTAAGCTCCCTTCTCTTGTTTGCTTGATTTATTTGAAGTCTGATCCAAATGAACTGATGAGAGATATTCCAGTGGCTTAAAGAAATGCATGACTGTGAATTGTATGACATGAATTTGGATGCAGCAACACAGCTTAAAACAAAGAAAAGAAGTTCAAGTAATAATTCTCAGGTCATTTCAGAAATAGACTTTTTAAAAATAGTTTTGAGATGATAAAATTAATAATGCTTCAGGGGAGCTTTTAGGACAGCCAATGCTGTTTATTTAGTCACTAACCTCTTAGCACTTTGTTAAAGGAGATGGCCGAGTTCAGATAAAGATGATCTTTTTTGTCAGAAAGTGGAATCAAGTGTTTTTTTCATTTAAGCTCTGCATATATTCATAGAACCTTTAAATAGGCCAGCATTTGCCCTTTTATGAGATCCAACTGATGGGGCATATTCCATTCATTGTGGCCTCCTGAAGGTGCAAAATATGTTGTATATCTTAAATTGAATAAAGATTATAGTTTTTGATAACTTAACTGTTTTGTTTGCAGGATTGTTATTGTGTTCCATGCACTGCAGCCTCACCAAGTTGGGAAGAAGGGAACAGTCATGAGCTTTTTGTGAAATGAACGTCATCTGGCTGTTTTTTTTTTCTTCAAAAAGAAGACACTCGATCAGTATTAATGAATCATTTTAAAGATTTTTCCATCTTTAGAATTTAATCCAAGTTCACTCTTTTAAAAGAGCAACAGGTACATTCTTTAAACATCATGCCACTTCCTTAGGATGTTTTTTGATGAGGACCAAATAAGAATAGAAACCCTTTTTTTTTTTTCGAGTTTTGTTCCCCTGACAAAACTGAGTTGAAAATAAAGACCATAATTGTATAAGTGTGTTTGCCTGTTTTTTCACTGTTACAGTGTTTGCATGCTAGATAGGAGTGTTAAATGTTAAATCTATTAGAAAAATCTATTATAACATAATGTGCAGCAAATGGTGACGAGGCAGAAACACCTCCCAACATAAGCAGATGGAAAAACTCCATCATTGCTGATACTATCTAATTAATTATTGACAACAACTGAAGTCAGAAGCCGTCTGGTCAATTTTGCCTCCAGTGCCAATTTAATAACTCAAGTCACTTTTGCCACTATCTTAATTTGTAGGGAGACCACAAAGAAACCAACATAATGGCACAGACTGCTCATCTAAAATGTGATAGAGAGGCTTTCTTGCCCTAGCTTAACAGCTAACTATGGAACCATCCATTATCATTACCGCTTATTCCCTAATGGGGTCGCTGCGGGACTGGAGCCTATCCCAGTGGTCAATGGGAGGGGGGGGGGTACAACCTGGACGGTCTGCCAGTCCATTGCAGGGCCACACAGAGACACACAAGGACAAACAACCACACACACTCACAGCTAATGACAATTTGGAATGTCCAAGCAACCTAACATGCAGGTTTTTGGACTGAGGGAGGAACCCGGAGAGAATAGGGTATAAGATAAGAAATTAAAATATTATTAATATCTTAATAAGATATTCATGTAAAACAAACAAAGGATGTTTCAATGAAAGTTTGTAGAATGTTCACAAAGAAAAAAAATCAACATGCAATATTTGCTTGGAGATGCTAATGACTATTATCCCCATATTTGTGGGACACTGGATCAGACACTGCCTTGGCTTGGCAATAACTTTTGGCAGTGGCTTGGAGACAACAATTGCACAAAAGCAGAGACACATTTTAATCGTAAACTACTACAACTCTTCAAACTACTGATTTAGTTCTTACTGTCTTGATATCTCTGCAGGTCTATGTTACAAAACAAGTTTACCAACAAGATATAAAACTTTACCAAATTAAAACCTAGTCCACTAGGAATACTGTATGATTAATTTTAAAGAAACTGTTAGGTTAATAATGTTTCAAATTAACTGCACTTATTTGGAGGATTTACATCTCAACTCAATACTTGGAGTTTGACAAATCCTAAAATGTACCAATTATGGGTAGCCATTCGTGACATTTTTTTTCATGCTCTAATGCTAAGATTGGGGGAGGAGTAGAAATTCTGAACTATTGAATTATATGATGTTTTACATCACATGGTATTGTGCTGATATACTCTGTGTAATCATAATCTACAAGACCATCCAAGTGTTTCTAGTTTATATTAGAAATTTGAAAGACATCTGATATAAAGAGTATACATTCCTTCCATTAACATCCCATTTAAAGCACTGACAAGGCAGTTGTTTCATTTGTAAAGCCTATGTGATACTGTGGCTATGTGATTGAATATGAGGTACAAAGCACTTTTATGATTGTGCTTGGCGATGGTGTTTTGCTCTGTTCTGAGCTCTACGTGGGGCTGAGCAGGTTCCAGGGAGTCTGGGGCGGAGTCTGAAAGTTCTCTAGGTGGCACACCTGCGACCCGTCTAAGGATCTGGTATTGGCTTTTTAAGCAAAAACGAGTGGAGGGGTGAGAAGGGAGTAAAGGAAGTCATGGAAATGGCATTATGCTGAGTGGGAGCAGATCCTGAAATTACTTTGTGGGCTGACCATCAGTGAGTTGCACTGGAAATGTATAGATATACAGGTAGCCTGTGTATTATTATTATTTTTTTGTTAGTTATTTTGGTTTAAGTAAAGGGAAAAGGGATTATGCCATTGAGTATGTTGGGGATGTTTATAGCTAGTGTGTGTCAAATTGCTTTTTAGGGGTCACAATTGTAGTAGATCCTATGTTTTTGTCTTGACAAATTTCCATTTGGCATCTACTAAGATTTTATTCCATGGTTAAACCTTACAAAGAGGACTGAACCTAATCAAGTGATTTACATAGTAGAGAGATTTTTCTTAAAACTCAAATGCTTGTTAGTGCAAAAACAAAATGATATGAAATACCTAATACAAAATAGCCCAACACAAAATTATAAATATACATATACAGATTGTAAATTCTTTAGTCTTTAAAATAAAAGTATCTTTAAGTCTTTAAACTGCAAATAAAAATCTTACAAATCTATAATAATCATAGATGTACATAATCACAAACCATGGTTGGATGAAAGACCAGGAACACTGCGCTGGGCTTTTTCCTGAATGGTTCAGCTCTCCAGTGTTTCTGTTTTCCATCAAAAACAGGATTAGTATATTAACATGTAAATGACTGTTAAAAATGTGTATCAGAATTTTATCATGGTTCATCATAAAAAAAAAAAGTAAGTTATTTGTAGGAAAATGTAAACAAAAATGAGATTATTATATGCTGAACAAGGCGTATGCTTTTTTTGTGCCTTGTTTTCATCCGTGTGGTACACATAAATGTAAAAATACATACAAACATATTCTGTGTACTCCAGTATTACAATGGAACTCGCCAATCCGTCTCCTTACTTGCTCCCTGGAAGACATACTGAGTATTTGGGACAAGGAGACCTAACAGAACTGACCTCATGGTTCTGGTTTATGGCTCTTCTTCTGTGGCAGACATCTCTTTTAGCACTCTGGCAGTCTGTGTTGTATTGATCCTTCTCCACCTTCCTGGTGTGCAAGCACCAGTCCTGGGAACTCTTATTAAACACTTTAAAGGTGCCCTGGCACAAACATTTCATTACTTTTGTGATTATGTCTGAAGTTCTACAATGGATAACAGCACTTCCTCTCCTCTCTCTGGGTTCTTGGGCAACATGTGCATTGTTAAAGTTCTGTTTGAGCATATTACACAAGAACGTAGACGTTCAGCCATCCTTGCTGTCTATGAAAACTGTCACTGTCCGAGCTAGCTGAATTCTGTGTATCTAAACTGGGCAAACTAATAAATAGCAATGAGCTCAGTCAATTCTACTGATAAACTTTCCTAATTGGCATGATTTCTGCACTTATTTCTTTTCAGTGGCTGTAGCAGACAGATGAGGTGGCGGTTCATTCTCACATTCACTACATCACATATGGACCTAACATATTTTATAAAATTGAAATAAAAACGGTTTGTATTATACCTGGTATAAGAGTCTTTGAGTTACTGAATATCTACCATGACTGTGGATTTGACCTGCAGACTGAAATTAAATGATTACATTTGACAAATGATCTGTAACTAAATGAAATCCTTTATATTTTTTCAAAATGTTTTATTTTTTTATCCAAAGTGCTTTATTTCATGTATACAACTAACTACAAATAGCAAACTAAGTGTTGGAAATATCAACAGAACAGTACTGCAAAACATATTGACCAGATACAGCAGCAATATAATATTGAGAATTATTCAAAATGTCTGGGACATCTGAAAAACAGATTTGTGACGTACCCCTCAGCCTGGCAGAAAACGCACGGCCTACTGCCTCCATGATCTTGTGCGCCACATACTAGTTATGAGTTACTCCCCTCAATCCCAGACGCTATAGCGCTTTCCTGTTGGTGCCACAGTTGCATTTTTACTTAGGACCTCCAACTTCTCCCAAGTTACGAATCGGAACCGACACACCAGGCCACCTAATTTCTGGTGATGTTCTTCTGAGAACATATAAAAGGTGATAGTATACAGTGTTCTCTTCAATAGTTTAGGTTTGTGAAGTGAAGTTATAGCTCCATCCTTCTCCTCCTCTAGCCACCACTTAACACAAAGGATCAGACAAATGTGTCACAACAGCAACAGACTGGTTCATGAGTCCCTTATTGGCATTCCTTTAACCCGTGAGTTTGCCAAGAAAACTAGACGCTACTTAATTCTCAAGATGTCCACTGCTCCAAAAAACTTAATTTTGACATAGTCCAGATGTGATGACTCTGAGTGGACCAGCAAAGTGAAGCATCCTCCACTTCTAATTGATGACATCTCATCAATGTGGTCATAAATTTGAAAAAAAAAAGACTTTTCTCACTTGTAGTACTTTTGCCTTCAATTGTGGAAGACAGACAGAGGAAGCCTTTTACACTTCAAAGGTCAAGAGGCAAAAGTAATCAGTAGTTGAGGTTTTAAGCCCCCAGATTGAGAACGGAAGTCCTCCAGCATCCAAAACTGAATATCAATAAGCTCCTACCCTCTGCGTGAACCAGGGTGAGTAAAGCCCATAAATACAAAATACAAAAACAAATCAAATCATTTAACAAAATCCAAGAACTAGCAATATACTGTATCAAAAGCTTTTTTTTCTGACCACTACAAAATACAATGAGCCTATATGAACATTATCTTTAGTAACATATTTTCCTTCATTGTTAGTCCTGTTACACATCTGACCTGTGCACCCCTTCAGGCTATTTATAGGCGCCCTTACAACAATTTCCAGTCCATACAAAGAAGTTAGACTTGGTTACACTTCAATTCTAAAATTGAAGCAGTGGCACCAACATCCATTTCTCCAAAAAAATAAAAGTCCTTGTGTTTTTCAGTTTTTCTTTTTTTTCCCCCCTGGCACAAAGATTAGAACCACCCATGTGCAGTTCAAAAGCCTACAATCCAACCACAGCCAAACACAAAAAACTCCTCTCCTTGTAAAAGCCAAAAAAAAACCTAGAACTCTTCTGGGAGACTGTAAATTCCAGAGGGTTGACAACAGCTGGACTGTTGGAGAGCAGCAGACACTTCCTCAAAGGAAACGGTGGGATTTAAAAGAGATGGCTGATCTTCGCCGCGCCGTGGTAGATCCTCCAGTTATCTCAGTCACACAGTGATTACAGGTATCAGCATCGAGCATGCAGGTCGTTGTAAAAATATACAACTAATTTATCTATCTTCAAAGGTGGCCTGTCCAGGCAGTGCCCACCTCTTGTCAAATGGGGGCTGAGAAAAGGCTGGATGGAAGTGCATCAACTATTTCTCGACTTTAATCATTTTCTACAGCTGTAAAAGGAATTGTGTAAACAGGCAAGTTTAAATGAATCCACTTTTTGTATTTTTTTCCATTTATTATATTACTTAAGACTGTGCCTGGGCCGTAAGTTCCAGCAATTACACTGTCCCCCAAATAGCTTATTTCCAGATCTAAATAATCAAGATATTTGAACTTAGCCCCCCCCATTTCCCACCTCATAGAGATCAGAGATGTTTGAAATGTCCTTTATTCTGAAACAGTTTGGTGTTAAATGGCCAGATTTGTGCTGACCACTCACCATTTCAGTGGTGAGAGGTTTGCATTGTATGAATTGTACAAAAAATGCTGTTTTAAAAAAAAAACACTGACCTCAACATTATCAGTTAGTATTATGTGATGAAAATGATCTTGAGGGAAAGGCGTTTGCGTCATGGCCCCACTCAAACCCGACAGTAATGTCATGTACCACGAAAGGTACCAGAATCTTCAGATGACCATCCCGATGCTAAAGTGCCTGGAGGCGCACGACGCGCTGCACCATTGTCTACGAATGACTCCAAATACGTTGCAATCCCCCCAAAAAGGGGGTCCACTCAAACGGAAAACACCGTTCCCCCATTTGGTGCCTGTGGTGCAACCAAAGGGGGGGACTTATACCTAAACTCCCGCAGTCCGCACGCCGTCCTCCGCTGAGACTGGTGACTCTAGGACCACTTTTACGCAATTTGGCACGGCTTGCGAACCCACATCATGGAAGGGCATCAAGCCCAAAAAACAAAACAAAAACAAAACCTTAAGGGCTTGTTTAGCTGTTTCCAAAAATTCCTCGAGGAATACCTCAGTGCACAGTAATAAAGGCAAGAGGGAAAAAAACACACACACCCCCAAAACAGCAGTTTAGCATTCTCCCCACCCACTCATCCTCCCACGCTCCCAGAATTCAGTGCGAAAGACACAATGAACAAATGTTATTCATATTTATTTTAATTTGATACACTATTTCTATTGATGTGATCTGCGTGAAAACCCCTGTGTGCAATTTAGTTGATGCAGTTGCCCGATACAGTCCTGAGAGTGTTTCACATACTTCTTAGGACTCGACCCTCTTCACGTTTTTGTCGTTCCTCCACCTTTTTTTTGCGTGGGTTCCCGTGGAGAAAAAAAACGCAATGGTGAAGGTGGTAAAGGGGTTGACGGAATATAGAGGAAAAGTGAGGATGGCACATACAAAAAATAAAGTCCATTCATAGTACGCTATCTATTATGTTGGGTCTGTTTCTTCAGGGAGAACAGGGGAAATATTTTGTAGACACTTATTTTTAAACTGTCGAATCCTGAAGATGGTGTTTGACATTGTTATTTTTTTAATGCAAAATGTAATTTCACTTCAGGCACGTGGAATGGAAGGCAGAAAGAAAATAAGTATTTTGGCTATATATATCTCTGCAATCTATGATTCGTTTGCCTGTTGCAGAATATTCCGAATTTCCTTAAATGTAACGGTTTACATGCGGTTGTTTTAGTCCTCACCATTGTGCGTTTATTTCTGTCTGATACAGGTTTTTTTCTCAATTATTATGAACTCATAGTTCTCAGATGGCACTAGTAGGGCTCAGTTATGAAGTCAGGATAAAATGTTTCTAGCAAACCATCTCCCTTGTTTTTATTTTCTAAAATTTAATTCCAATATCTAACCAACCGTGATGCCAGAAAACAACTAAATTATGCAGCGAAATAAAGATGACGCCAGTTGCGTTTCAGTTAAAGTAGTTGGTGGTATCATTGTGACGGTGACCGCAGTTTCTTTACACAAAACAATTAAAAAAATCATGTAAAAAAAAAACTTGTAAAAAATACACTTAAATGTATTGTTCTCTATCATTGCCAATAGTGAAAATAGTTGGGGATAAAAAGTCGATCGTATAGCTGATACTGCAAAGACCTGCAGTTTCAAAGAAACAGTGCATTATTTTTTCATGAAAAAAAAACACGTTAAGAAGTTTTTCTTTGGTTTGGACATCATAAACTCTTAAGAGCGACTGTAGAATGCAACAGAACACGAAAGCACAAATGACAACGCTAATTTGGCTGGTCAAACTTTTAATATATTTAAAGAAGTGCTGAATGGACCTTGCAAAATGTATATGGTCTCAAACTCAGGCTGAATGGGTTTATTTTTCTCACCGAAGTTCCCACTGTAACTTCGAGAGTACAATTTGCATTGTGCGTTTTTTTTCTGTTAAACTTGAAAATCGCCAAAAATAGTTCAATATTCTTTTTTCAGAATGCAGTACAGTTTATTTGAGGGTGAAGAATGATTGCAAAACTCAAACGTAACCAATGTTTCTGTGACGTGTTCATTTTTTTTCTCTGAGATATCAGGGCACAAAACGTTGGTCATACAACATTTCCAGAAGTGTGAAATTGATGTTGGGATGAAAAACTAAAGAAAAATTCCATAAAAGCGAAGACAACATCAACATATTTACACACTATCCAAGCAATGAGACTCAAACAAAAAAACAAAAAACAGAGGACTATCTGTTGGGGGTTAAATACGTTTGATTTAGGGATTCATTAACTTGTTTTGATGTGGTCATATATTCACAATTACACAAAAAATGAAAATGGTGCTAATTTATAAAAGCAAACCTTTTCTGTATGCTGTAGTCCCGACATAATTATGATCTGGACCACTAACTATTATGTAATTCAAGTGTCCAGGTGTCGTTGAGGCCATTTGGAGCCACCAAAGTAAACTCTGATTTAATTATTGAGGACCATAAACAGCTCAACACGACCTCTGATGCTGAATGAATGTCCCGTGGCTGAATGGACGTTATGGGGGCTCTTGGCAGAACCGGTTTCCTGCGGACCCTGTAGTCCCCCCCTTATACAGCCCCCCATCCCAGGCACTGTTCTCTGTCAGATCCAGAAGTGTAGGAAGTCCTCATTTGAGGCGCAGACGCGTAAATGGAATGAATGACTGAGTTGCCCCTAATCCAAAAAAATTATTTTCAGATCAGACATTATTTCAGTAAAAAACAAGACTTTGCCTGACACATTTTATATCTATAACCTCAGTAGTCTTTTTCGTTTTGAAAAGAAAACCAAATAAATAGTTAGAAATAAATAGGAAATGCAATGGCAAAAATTATATATAAAAACATTTACATATCCTATATTTTTATATGTATATATATATATATATATATATATATATATATATATATATATATATAAAGGCTATATAAAGTAAGTTGGGGGTATGGCTGAACAACAAAGTCTAAACAACGGATCAAAAATCAGGCCAATTTGCGCTTTGACCAAATGGTGGTTTATTATGGACACTCTTTACATCCCACATAAAACATTAAACCTTCACTGTAATTTCACACAACATAGACATTATAGTCACAGGAGTGACGCCACTATTTATTATTATTTTCTACTTATATATATATTTACACAAGAAGCTCATCCAAAGAGCGAAAGGCATCGTGTTTCCCCAATTTCTTCCTTTTGGACACCGTTAACAGTCTGGAAGCAGCACGTGGGGACTCAGCATCATCTCAGATCTTCTGGTGATCTTCCCGTTTAATCTTCAATCCCGGCATCCCATCCATCTGTCGCCTAGGCAACTATGTTCTACCGTAAAGGCGAAGATGGACGAGGCCAAAATCTGACCATTTAATCCCCAACCGAGTCAGGCCTGCGGACACGTAGCCCCGGACACACCACAACCTTTAATTGTGTGGTTCAAACGTGTAACCGAGAGAGAAAAACACACAAAAAAACAGACAACGAAACGACGGAGCGGACGTCCAGAGACAACGAGAGTTTGTCGTTTCTGTGTCATCCCTCTAAAACGCACACACTATTTGAGTTCCAGCGCCCAGACATGCTGAGGCCATCCCGTCCGACCTTTACTCTTCTTATCGCTTGCTGACGAAGATGTGGATGATGAGGATGAGGACGTTGCTTTGGGGATCTCCTCCTGTACGACAAATATCACATGCATTATTATTATTATTATTATTATTATTATTATTAGAAACACATAACTTCCCATCCCCTGTGCAACAGTCTTATGGGAGATCCAAGGACCTCCTGTTTCTTCCCATTTTATGGTCATAAAGCATCATTCTCTGTAATATAACCGCAGCATTGGTCCTCTCATCATTTTGTCGTGGACGGTTAGATTACAGTATATATATATTTTTACAGTAAACTTCTCGTGTGCTGGATGACGCAGACCTAATGATGATCCATTTATGTCCGAACTGTTGCCAGGTTTGACCCCGTTATTTAAATAAAACATAACAAAACAAACACAAAACAAAACGAACTGTTGGCATTGGTAAAGGAAAAAGATGTGAATAGATAATCGGTGCGTGGTACAGCAGCCCTATTTATATTTACATATATGGGTAATGCCACACACACACATATATATATATATATATATTCTTTATTATATATCTAGTTTTTAATATCCTTTTTTAAATCATTTTCCCGGGACGTTATCATTTGAGGAAAATAGAGCCTATGGATGGATGAAGGAGCAAAACTTCCTGTTTGCTGTTTTTAGGACTGGAAAATGTCCCGTTGATTGGTCACTGTTTGGCAATTTGATGAAAGGGAATCTCCCATGTTTTGTTGATCAGCCAGGCTGAAGTAAAAAAACGGAATCTGCAAGATTTTGCCACCACTTCTTGACTAGGCCCCCCTTTAATTCTGCATTTATTTAAAAAGAAAAAAAGAGCTCCTCAGCTCAGTCAGTGAGCTGATGATTGGAAAAAAAATAGCAGTAAAGCTGCGTTTGACCTGAAATCTGCAAAAGCAGATGTTTGGAAGTTTAAGAATGGATAAAAATAAGGATTAACATTTGACCAACAATGTCTTTGAATCCAGGTATTGCTTTCGTTTTACTTTTTTGGGCTATTTAGTAACAGTACTCCAATAAATCATTATTAAAACTAATCATTGGCTTAAAAAGTAATAACAGAAACTCAACAACAGCCCTGATCTTTAAGCCAGAGTGTATTTCTGTGTCCCTGTAACCTCTCTAGGACGGAGGGCTGCAAAATAAGACCTGGAACGCGTAAAAGCGCGTGTTTGTTTTGCTTGACGTCATATTGTAATTTTGTAAATGAGTTCTTTACAGGTAAAACATTGCAAACTTTTACCTGTAAACTTGTGTATTGGTTTAGTAAAATGAAAATCTCCAGTTTCGTGTTAGATGTTTTCATACAAATGTGTGTTTTAGTAATGAGAGATTAATACCCACAGCAATAATCAGTTAATTCAGGGGAAATGTGCACGTACACATATCAAACTTATCTTGTTCTGAAAATAAATATACACGGTCCAGCAAAAGCAACAAGTGGTACCAACAATATTTCTGTCCCGGGAAAAATGTTTGGTCTAACATAATTAATAATCAGTTTATTTTCTCAATTTTTCTTTTCTCTTTTCTATAATGGAGCTCTCTAATGCATCTTCAATTTTAAAGTCCTTCCCTACAAAAGTGTTTAAGATTAACTTTCAGTTATGTTGTCTGGAGAAGAATCCTGCGTATGTTTATTATTTCTCTCCTGCACAACGAGCTGGTGTGAGTCAGATTTTTACTTTTTTGTCCCGTAGTAAATTTTCAAAAAGACAAAAGAGGCGTGTTTGCTTTCGTGGGTTGGGTGGATTTGACACTGATACAAAAATAGAAACAAAAAACGTAAAGAATAATGTTTTCTATAAGCCTACATTAAAACGTGGTGTCCAAAGCTTGCACAGAGCAAAAAATAAATAAATTCCTCAGGCCTATCCGGATTACGATGGCTACACGAACCAGGGAGTACATTTCATCCTGTTAAATTATTCTTACTGACTCTTTCGCTAAATGTAGTAATTTCCACTGACTTGTCCTCAATGCAAAAATGGAATATAAATGTTAATTGATGCGTAAAGTGAGACCTGCATCTGATAGCAGATCACTAGTCAAATATAAGAAAATGATCTGTAATAGTAATGCTGTGAACAGATAATACCTTTAGCTTGGACATTCTAAAGAATGAATAAATAATTGTAAATAGCACTTTTACCTAATATCATCACTTGTTTCGAGTCAAAATCTCGTAGACTTTGCGAAAAGTTAAAAAAGAAGAACTCGGAATAAGTATTTTACCCTCTGTTAACACTGATGTTAGAGCATAGAAACATACAATCTGTAGTTATACATAACCTGCTTTTAAGTGATTAATCAAGGCAATATAAGGCTTCTGGACAAAATGAACAAAACTAAAACAGCTCTCTGACATGTGACCTATACAAAGACTCAATTTATGCCTTGGCTTAGAAAAGTAAATTACCGAAATAGTGCGAAACAGGTTTAGGTGGGTTTATAATCCATACAGGCTCAGAACATGTTTACGAGTTCATCACGTTGAAAGCAAACTGCTTAATAAATCCTTAACTTATATCTGCTTGTAAGAACGACTTTGCAGATGAGGTGTAGAGCTCGAATGCTTCATTTGGAAAATGTTTTTATGTAAACCCTGTGTTGCCTCGTTTCCACAGTTTCCCCTTTCCTCCTAAACAACATCTGACCACTTCCGTTGCAAAATATGACATTGGAATGTTTAGATCAGATGTTTTTGTCAGAGATCCATTTGGATAACACCGGGTTCAAATAGCTTTAAACTAATACCGTCTAAATGCGTAATCTGGGCTTTTGTTATTTGATAGTTGGGTTAAGGAAGTACAGAAATCGTTCAATCCTCTGCTCTTGTTTCAGAGCGAACGCTGGCCTCTTCGAAATGAAAATGCAATGAATTCCTTACCGCCTCTCTTTTCCTCCGCTCCTCCCGAACCTCTGTCTTTTTCAGCTCTGCCTTGAATGCGTGCGCGTCTCCGTGCTGTCCGTCCTTGTCCAGGAGGTCCATCAAGTAGGAGATGTAGCTGGTGGCCAGCCTTAGGGTCTTAATCTTGGACAGCTTGGTGTCGGCCGGCACGTTCGGAATGCACTCTCTGAGCTCGGCGAAGGCCGAGTTGATGCTCTGGGTTCGCCTCCTCTCCTTGCGGTTCGCCGTGGGTCTCCGCTTCACGGTGCGCGGGTGCGCGTGGTGGTGCACGTCCGCCGCGGACCCGTTGACGGAGAGCGCGCCCGGGCCCGCGATCAGGTTGCCCGGTGCGTAATGGTGATGGTGGTGAGGGTCCAGGCCGCAATTGGAACCACCGCCTCCACCTCCTCCGCCGTTGCCGTGGTACTCCGGACTGTAGCCGTGCGCGATGCCGTACTCTGTGGGGGACACGTCCGCGTGGCTAATCAGCCAACTGGTGAAGTACGGGGGCGCCCCGGTGTCCTCGTGACACCGGCCGGCCGCCGCCACATGCAGGGAGTAGGCATGGCTGTCGCGATGATGCATGACCGGGTGGTGAGGGCAGCCGGAGACCAGACTCATCGTAGCGCATAGAAAACACGCACACAAACCAAAAGCGCACGCAGGTCCCTGTAAAAAACGATGCCCGCAACGGTGGATTCAAACCATGTGGTTAGATTTTGTTCATTCTTTTGTTGCCTTACGCGCAGGGGACGCCGGACGTCTCAGACGCTCGGGTCCTGGATAATATTCCTCCCAAAAAAAAAAAAAACTCCCCGGATGCGACGGGCCCCGGCTCTTCGCTACTCCCAGTTAAGCCGTTTCTCTGCCCGGGACATCGTTCTTAAACGTCCTTTTCTCCTTGTGGAACAACAACAACATGCGCTTTTTAGTTCCCCCGGTGCAGACAGTCAACCTCCAGCTGTTCCTCCTTTTTTCTCCTTCTGGTCCCTGACATCTCATGCCTCTCCGTTTTTGAAGTTATCAGCTATCAGCCTCTCAGTCCTTTGGTCTCAAAGCCCGACTGAACAGTTACTGGATCATTGTTCCCTAGCTGATACTGGGTAATTGTAAAGTCAGCTCGTCTGATTGAAATAGAGAGAGAGAGGGAGAAGGAGAGAGAGAGAGAGAGAGAGAGAGAGAGATGGGGGGTGGGGGTGGGGGGGTTACTCCATAATGTTTTCTGCCTGGGCGGGGAAACTGACTTCACAGTCTGGATTAACCAATGGGCGATGCGCACCCCTGCTCAGGCCCCGTCTGCAGGTTCAGTTTAACCTACTTGTCTTAAATTTCAATGGCCTGCGAAGTGGACCTTCTGACACGAACGCACGGCCGCGCGCAAGCGGTTCACGTTTACGCATAGGCCTACATGTATATATATATATATATAAAAAAATTGAAAACAAAAGCAAAATACGTCAAGACTATAAATAGCCAAAGATGTATCAGTGCAATTCGTTCAGCTTTTGTTTAAGTCTACAGTTTTTCTAACCTTAAAATTAGGATGTTTAATATTTTTCCACAACAAAGCGCACCTTTTTCTGCTACTAGAATAAAAAGAACAACCTCCAAGACCCATGTGATTTTTTTTCTCTATGCTACAAGATGTCAAAATCCTACACTGGAGATGAAAAACACACATCAGTCTGACTTCAAAATGCGCGATGCGCTTTAGTTGCATGAATCTATCGACGAGTTACAAGTAGAATTAGGTGATGTCAAAGTGTCTATGAAACCTACTTTGAAATTATTTCCTTTGGACATTTTTGATGATGGAATAAAAAGATTCTCACTGCTTTTCTTTGGCACAATATACGTATTCTCATGCGTATTCTCAAAAACTATGTAATTCTGTAGGTGCATTCGTCTAAAAATGTTGCGAAATTATTGAGCCAAATTTTTGATTACAGGTCTACAGATATCTTTTGTGTTTTGTATTTTTTCCTGCAGAAATTTAGTTACTTTACATGATCGTTGCATATTCCGTTTAATATCACTGTTGGTCAAATAATAGCAGACAGGTGTTGACAGATTTGGAAATTCAATTTTATTAATATAAAGCTATAAATGTGCAGAAAATAAAAAACAAAAATAATATAAAAATATTATTATGAATATGTAAAGTCATATTAATTGTACTGATAACATCTATCTTTATTTCAACGTTTAAGATTGTTGTGTTTTCATTTAAAACGGTTGATTATGTGAGTTTTGGGCTCTGAACCCCACGCAGCTTCCACAGGTTTCAAAGTGAGCGGCGTGTGTGGAGCCATGAGCCTTCGAGCACCCCCCTTGACATGTTTCTTTTTTATTTGGGTCCCAGTAGGGGGTACATGGCCGGACATGTCGTCAGTCCATTCACATTTTCGTCAGTGTGCCCTGACCTCTCATTTACTGTGATTTTGCACTATGAAACAATCTGAACTGAACTGATCTCAATTCACCAGAAATTATTATATTGGTTAAACTGATAAAAGTAAGACAAAACATCAATGTCAACAAGCGCACATAGATGCCATTGGATTGGAAAAATAACCAAATCTCAATCTTACAACTCACTGTGAATACAAAGTAGGGTGGACAATGTTTCTCTTTATGTTTATACAATCTTTTAAGAATTATTTCTTGTAGAATTAAGGGTAAAAAGGTCCACAACAGGCACCACTGAGCAGCTAGCCTTCTATATCAGTTTGTTCCCTAATTCATTGGCTTTAATTTTACCACTACATGACACATTTTTGTGCATTAGCCCTTTCTTGAAAACAGCATCTACGTTAGATTTTTGGTCCAGTCTTATTTCTTGGTGAAGTCTCTTATATCTGTACTTCTAAAAACACCTCTTATCTCCTAGAATGGAGACTGTATTTGGTTTAAACATGGGCCTTCTACATCCTATACTATCTTCTATTTTGTTTTGTTTAGCTTAGTATTAGATTTTTTTTTTTCTCCATCATGCAACAAAGTGAATGGACATTTCCAAGTAACTCTTGTCTACCACTTATGAACCCAAAAACTGTGGAATGATCTTGGTATTTCTGACTGTGGAAAGACATGTGTTTTCTGCTCCACATTTGATCTCAGTGTTAGCGGAATTTGATCGAGAGCACTGGAGAAGTAAAAGAACACGATCCATACAGTGTTGCCTCTTTGAACCAGATGATAGATGGGAATGCTGAGGCAGGTATGATGGACATCTTCACCATAAACTGAGAGGCAAACTATAATAGATCTTGGAAGATCTTCGCTTGATTGGATAAGAACTTTCTACTGACCCAGACTGTGGTCAAAAAGGTGCTGCAGTATGCTGCATTGCTGAATCTCAGGGCCCTCCTGTTTGCACCACCCAGAGCTGTAACCTTGTTCCTGTGCAGTCTCCCAGCTGCCCCCTTACCTGCTAGCTGGAGGCGTGCAGGTTCCAGGGAAAGCCGAGCAAAGTTTACAGTTTTGAGTTGTTATTGAGGCTGTGTTAACATTAGGCCCGCGACTTAACTGCATTACGTTAGAGTCAGGTTTGTTTTTCCGGCTGAACTTCCTAAGTGACGCTCAGGTTGCACCAAAAGATGACAAGATGTCATTCTAGGTCCATGCCTCATTAAAAAGTAACACACATAGCATTTTTTATGGTAGGTAGCAATTTGAACCAGTGTTTACATGACAAACATTTACGTGTTTATCGGGCAATTTTATCCAAAGCATCTTTTAAGAAGGGCTTAAACTTAAATAGTCCATAGCCAAGGAGGCCACATGCTTATCCACTTGGCAACTGGGACCAGAGGGGCAGCTTTAGAGTATTCTACAAACACAAATAAAATTACATGCAATGTAAATGAGTTTAGGAAAAAACGAAAACTACTGTAAACTGATATAATTGTACAAAGAATGAAAATGACAAAACTAACATGTGTGAGAAGCATAACCAAAAGGTCTACTGGACAATCCTAAATATTTTAATGGTACCATAACATATGTTTTTTCTGCAAGATTTGAGACAGTTTTCATAAGCTGTTTGTATCACCTAATTCTAAATAAGAAAGTGCTAAAAAGAAAGGCCGACTAAATAATAATCAGCTTCTTACATTTTCCTCACATGAAATTAAGTTGCTAAGAGTTTTTTGTAGCACAGTTTCTTTGCAAATCCTGTGCTAAAGTTGTTAAAAACATCTGATAAAAACCTGGTTGCACAGTCTTTTACTATCCCCTATGGCTGGAATAGATGTAACATGCACGTTCCTTAGTACAACCAACAAGAAAATGCTGCCAGAAAGCTGGCAGATGTGGTTTAGCAGGTTGGATGCGAGTGGGAGAACTCAGATGACAAGCCTTCATAGAGAAACCAGAGGATAGTTGACAAGTGGTGAAATGTTAATTAGTTTTTCATTTGACTTTAAATACCCAAATATGTTCTCAGAAAAAAATTGTGTCCATGATATAACTCTGATAATACTTATTTCCACTACACAGAACAGTATACCTTAACCCACTTTGAGTACAATTGTTTTCAACAGAATAAAAAAGCTAAAGAACCAGCAACAGCACACCCAGACAACCAAGAGTAGCCCACACTTCATATTGTTCCATACACATTTCTGTAACTAAATGGCAGCAAAACATTTTGCGACAAACTTTGGCAACAGTTTCCATGTTGTTTTAAAAGTATAGCTGGAATTTATTTTACTCTGCATGATGAGATCTCCCCATCAACCTATAAGTCCCTTCAGATCACATTTTGTCAGAGGTTTGCATACTAAAATAAATTTGGTTTTTAACGGAGAGAAGGCAAGGATTACATGCAGCAAATGGTCCAGGTTAGAACTAAAATCATTGCCCTACAGTGTTTAATCTTTAGAGAAGATGAATATGTTTGATGTCTTGTTATGACACTAAACTCAAATGCAACATTAATAGGGAGGATTAAAAAGGGTTTGACAGTCAAATCAAATCAAAATTCTGATACTGACCCCAATTTTGTTTTTCTGTAATCACAATCAGGACCGACTGCTCTAGATTTCAATTTGGGCAAAGTATAATAAGGTCACTAGCCTCATTGGGTAACGCTAACTTTGCAATACGTGACAACGTTAATTTCAGAAGTAAAATATTCAGTGTAGCCATTTTATACTGAATTAAACATGAAAGAGGTCTCAAACCTTAGTTTCAACAATATCTTTGAAATTTGGCACCTTTTTGGTTACTGCATCAGTTGTAATTATTTCTAGCCTTTTCTTTGTGCACACATTTGAATGAATCAAACTTGTGATATGAATATATAAGTTTTCCATCAGAAAACATGTACGTGTGAAAATTCAAATGGAATAAAGCACTTAAGTAGAAATTTCCTGGTCTACAAAAACTGCAACTGGTGTATGGTGTACAAAGAATTGTGAAATAAGTTAAATAAACTCATTCCATGTTTTTTTCTATTAAAAATCCTCTTGAATATAATTACGACACATCACAAAAAAGTTGAGACAGAGAAATAATGATCATTATGGGCATTTACTCCATGTCAACTGAAGAGACCAGTTTGCTTAAGGTTTGGGCAGGGAATGTTGTCAGAAATATTGTTGCCTAAATCATTTGTTGTTTTGGCTGAATTATTTGTATAAAGGTTAGTGCATAGGTATAAGCTAAAATGTTTGATACCTATCAAACATTTTAGCTTATACAAAACTATTTGCCATGTTTGCATAGTTGGTCAAGATCCTAAAACAATTTTTAATCCTGCCAACATATTTGATGACATTTTCTTTATCTATGCCCATTCCATTTATCTTTCTCCACTTATCTGGAGTTGGTCGCAGGGGGAGCAGCCGAAGTAGGGAAGTCCAGACTTCCCTCTGCCCAGCCACATCTACCAGACCCTCTGGAGGCCCGTGAGGTCTTCCCAGGCCAGCCGAGAGACAAACTCCCTCCAGTGTGTCCTAAGCCTTCCTGGGGTCTTCTCCTGGTGGGACGTACGGAACTGCTCTTTGGTCCACAGGCACAAACAGCAGTCGAGACCCATCCCCCCCAACCAAAAGTGGAAGGAGGCTAGCCTTTTGTCCACTGGGGCGAACCCCAACATACAGGCACCAAGCTGGGGGAAATAGGTATTCCCACACCTGCTTGGTGCCTTTCACCTCAACTCCAGAGTGGAAAAGCACACTGGTTCCCAAAACCAGGATGTGCGTTGAGATGAGTCTGACTACATCTATCCACTATATCTAGAACCACTCAACCTCCAGAACTAGCTCAGGTTCCTTCTGCACCAGAGAGGTGATATTCCACATCCCTAGAGTGAGCTTTTGCTCATGGATGGGTCATGGGTCATCTGGAAGAGGGACCCATGCTGTCCTTTTGGGCTAAGCCCGACTGGGCCCCTTGGGCAAAGGTCCGGCCACCAGGAGCTCGCTCCTATGCCCCAACTCTGGTCTTGGCTCCCGAGGGGGGGCCCAGTGACCCACACCCTTAAAGTAAAACTGGGCTGCAATATTTTTACTGTCCATAAAGGATTTCTTGAGCGCTCCTTGTCTGGTTCCTCTCCTAAAGATCTTTTTACCATGGTTGACTTTACCAGGGGCATAAAGCCCTCAACAATATAACTACGACACATAAACCCCTCTACTACGATAAGGTTGAAGGAGGGACCGCCACCCTGTTATTTATGTTATGAAAGAAAAAAAAGCAATAGATGATATGGTTGATTTTTTTTTTCAAGAGATATTTCAAATGTGAAACCATACTCGCTTATTGCTGCTGAAAACCATTAACCTCCTGCATTGTTCTGCGTTAAAGTCTAAGTAAAGAAGCATCTTACTGAACACACTCATCTGTTAAACACTAGGATACATAGAGGGTGTGCAGTACAGTCCAATATGTTTAATCAACTTGGGCAGTATTCTTGCTCCAGGGGCTCCTCAGGATTCTGGAGGTTTTAGTAACTGGCTCACAATGGGGGTTGTACAATGAGTAGAAGATTTCTCTGGGAAGATGGCATATGATTTATGTATGCTTAAGTGCTAAATGGGGCCCCTGCGTTCTGTTTTTGTCTTTCTGTGTGTGTGTGTGTGTGTGTGTGTGTCTGTGTATGCGTGTCTGTCAGTCTGCTCTGTGTAATCGATCTATGTGTATGGGAGTTGTTGCAGTAATTTAGATCAGTTTGTGTCTCTTGATAATGATGTATAATTGGACTGCAGGTCAGTCGGTCACAGTTGCTCAGACATACATGTGTGTGTGCTCACACAAACCCACACATACTTTCAAAATTTTCCCTCCCTCTCTCTCTTTTTCTATCCACACACATGCAGACACACATGCAGACATACAAGCATATATATATATGTATATATATATAAAATGTTTCCATTTTTGATGTTGTTCTGGTGATTTTATTGCCTTTGTCTGAAACCTCTGCCAGAGTAAAAATGATAAAGTTATTCAGAAGCAGAAAATTATACTGTAATAAGTGATTGCATTCCATCAGAGCATGTATTTCAGATATGAGGATGCATAACATTTTAACAATCCAATTAGGAGTTGTGATCGCATAATAATCCCTTATTATGTTTGATTTCAGATTGACGCTTAAAACTGATGTGAACACACACAACACCATGTGTATAGTTTCAGAGTCACTTACTCAGGTTTGGATCATATTCAAAGCCAGTTAAGGGAGCTGAGTGTGACTTCTAGTGTCTCCTGGGTCATATTGACGCACCATCTGACTTTTTAAAACAAAAAAACTGATAAATATATCGCATAAGAGTGCGTAAAAGTACACTTAGTTTTTTTGTGCCAACAATACTGTTGCTTGGCTGTCTAAGAATCATTAAGACCATGCTTCAGGGGAGCATGATGAAATGCATTAAAGGAGTTTGCTAAAATATAATTACTAAGAAGCCCTAAAACTGTGGCTGGAAAATAACTATTTTATTCAAGAACATTTCAGAGCTATTCTATTCAAAATGTTAAACATCATGGTGATTATAGAATATAATTTTAAGATGTTAGGACCTTTTGACAGTTTATATGTGTGAACCAAATTTCATACGGATAGGTAACCTGATAGGGTGAGAATAATTAAAAAAAAAAAGTTTTTCATAGGGCACCAAAGACAACTTTCAAAGAAAACTTATTGAAAATACTGTGATATTTTTCTCTTCGGTGTATTTCATAAACAAAATTTAGTGGTGACTGGATTTCTTATCTTTTATTAGTCAGTTATTAGGACTTCCTGTTTCAGGTAAAAATGTGAAAATTAACAATATTCTCAACAAAATCTCAATTTACCACAATGAAACTTTTAAAGATATCTTTCCTGATACATACCCTGTGGTAAAATAACTCAGAAGTAGTAACTCATCAACTGACAAACAAGTGAAACAATATCAATGTGGTTCTCTGTCTAAGTTAAAATGGCTAAAAGTACAAAAAAAAGATCAAATCAACAAGTTCCTTTAAATTGGTGACATTTTACAATCCAGGCAGCTACTGTGGCCATACCCTTTGATGAAAATTAAAGATTTTCATAACTTTAATGACATAAGATGTATGCTCAACTGATCTAGATTATAAATATATGAGGCACCTAAGTTTCACCTACAATCAGTCCTCATATCGAAGTGTCCGACTTATAGTTTGGACTGGCCAATGGGTCCAAGTGGCTTTTTTAGACCTTGTGTCTAACTTCGGCTGTGGCTGGTCCTGTCCTCTCAGTTTAGGCCTGGTGACTGACAGAAATGCTCAAAGACTGAACAGCTCTCCTGTTGCTTAAGCTTTCAGGTTGCATGTTAGGACGTGAAGGGGTGTCCACTGAGTCTTGTTGTGGTTAGATTATTCTGTCAGGAAAAGACCAAAGGCAGGACTATTTGGGTGAATTTCAAAAGCTTTAACATAATTTACTCAGACAGTCTAACTGGAAACTTGACTGATAGATGAGGAAAAGGTGAGCAAGAGAATGGAATGGCAACTACTAAAATTCATACTATCAGATATAATCTGACCATGTGTGACTCAGAAAAAGAAGAAAAAGAAGAAAAATCAAACAGAGTAAACATGGAGAAAACAATCTAATGGCAATTATAATGTGAAAGTCACAAGATGTAAATAAAACTGAGAACAAAACATATGATCATGAAGGACACAGTCTCTAACATTGAGTCACCATATCTTCAATAGAATATTTGGATATACAAAAAGCTGACCTGTCCAGGATGTCACCAGGGAAAGGCTCCGGCCCCCCGCGACACTAGCAAGAAAAGGACAATTTATGAATTTAGTTTCTTTTTTTTTTTTTAACAAAGATCTTCTGTATATACATGTTTTATCTTTATATTCCCTTTATTTAGAGTTATCTATTTTTCATTGAACTATGCTCTGATATTAGAAGCAACCTTGCCTTTGAGTTAGCTTGGTTTAAGCTTAGCTCAAATTATATTTTCAAGTCCTCCCATTCAGTCACTTTTTTAGTTTGATTAGTCTGCATCCTTCTGGTGGACTTCTTGTAGCTGTTTAAGGGAGATTCTTAAACTATTACTTTTCTCACCTGAACTGTGCATCACAATCAAAATTCTGGCATTTTATTTAGTGCTTTAGGGACATAAGCAAAGTAATTGCTTGATAATTTATTGGTTATATCAAACACAAACAGTTTGTGTTAGTGACATTTAAAGGAAAACATTTCAGAACTAAACTTCCTGCCCATGTCACAGAATTTAAGGTGTTCATAGGATTTGCTGTAACACTGTAGTGCTGAAAGACAACTCTTCATATAGGTGAAAAATGTATAAAACTTGCATTACAGTTTTATTTTTATACTAAAGATGCAGAAAGAATATATTGTATTAAAGATATAGCTTGAATGAGTCAAGATGCAGTAACTGCTGCACATTTTTTTTATCACCTCAGAGTGCTGTTAAGGTAAAATAAGAACTTAATGAGACGTGACCACACAGCATCTCTGTAAGATGTTTGTGGGTTTCTAAAGGGATTTTGTTTTTTGTACTTTTGCTTTCACATCATGTAGTTTGTCTTTCTTAATTTCTTGAGTCAGTTTGTTTAGTCATCTTTGGTTTCTTGTTTCATGTTTCACGTTTCACCAGTAGTTGTCCTCATTCTCCTGTTCAGCTGCAACCACTCTCCTATCAGTGCCTTCTTTGGTCAAGCTACCTGTTTTTTCATAGTCTTTACCAGAGCCTCATCTCTACAGCCCATGGCTTTCATCACAGTAGTCCTTTTTTGTTTTTGTTTTTTAGTTTGTATTGTGTTTTTAGTCACAGTTAGGCTTATGATAAGTGGTTGAGTCTTCCATGTTTTCCTCAATTTTTGTTTAATGCTGTATGACTGTGGCTTTTAGAAATAAATCAAGTTAAGTTCTATCACAATGTCCTACCAGGTCTGCATTTGGTTCTTCTTCTCCTTCCATCAGCCACCCTGACACATTGGTGAAATCTAATTGGCTGGCTGGCTCACAGGACTTGGATGGATAGTTTGATTGTGGCTCAAGTTTTGTCTCAGAGCAATCTAGAAGATATGACTTTCTGGATATAATAATCCCATAAAACGAAAATTAATAGTCAAAGGAATCCAAATAAATTTGAGGCAGACAAAGCAAATCAATATAAAGATTCAAAACATTAAATACACAATGAGAAAAAAAGAAGTAATTTTTTATATACTTTCATATGTGCTTCATATTCTTCTTTGATGATTGTCTTTTCATTTTCATAGTTATTTGCCCTTTTACTTATTTAAAATTCTTTATCCATACATGTATTTTTTATGTATTTCCGTACTGTTTTTGCTAATTTTTAACAATTTGAGGATTGTTGAAGAGCAACTGATTCATAGGAAATTGAGTGTCATAAATAAACACAGACATACTGTATACTGTTGGCTTTGTATGGTTTTCCCCTTTTTTCTCACTCTGTTTATTTCTTTGAGCTTCTGTCTCTTCCTTGGTGGTCCGAACTTTTCAGTAATGTTTGATGTACAGCCATTGGCACAATCACATTATCCCTTCTGTCCCGTTGTATAGGGCTACTGTATGGGGTTTGTGTGTGTGTAATGGCTCATCTTGAGGGCAATACAATTACCAGTTTGACCTCGTGGCACAGGACATTGCCAGTAATGCTAATGATCCCTAATGGCGTCACAGTTCTATGCAATTATGCTTCCGTGTGCATGTGTGTGGTTTGACAAGAACTACATTCACAGCCTTGATCAGAACGATTTTCTGTCAGCTTTGGAAAGTCTAAAGACGCTGTGACATTACATATCAGAGCAAAACAAAGTACAAAGATCTGTGCTATTTCATGTGAGAACTGAATAATAAAAAAACACACATTTTTTAATAAATAATCAATCCTCTTGGAGGTCTTTGAACACCATGCACCAATACGATAAAAAACTATAAGAAATTATGTAAAATTTATTGAACACTGAAAAAAAAGATTAACATCATGAGTTGATATTAAACAATTAGTTTAAAGCAAAAAAAATTGAAGACAAGGTTTAAGAAGAACCCTGAATTGAATGGGGGGGTTAGCATTCATTAATAAGTGTAATAATGTCTCTGTGTTAAATGCATTTCAGACAGGACCAGCTTTAAATACAAACAGTCATTTCTAGTGAGATTCAATGTGAACATACATGCATTTAATATGTACTCTCAAACAGAAATAAAAACTGGGATAAGATGAGGTATAGGGTTAACAATAGCTCATCCTGGTATAGTTACCATATCCTTTAGGAACATCTGTAATTTTATTAAACAATGGACAAAACGAAAAATCTTACAAATGTTGTTACTTTAAGACGGCTAGGTAATTTCACCATTTGACCATCTGACCAGGTCCATACTGCCATGCAGAATTTGAACTCAAGTGTCCAGGATGAAAATCCTGATTCTGCAGTTCTGTCACAGAACAGACACCAATGGCTAAAAGAAGCAAAAATATCACTGATCAATGGCTTTCCAGGGTAATTAAGTTTAACTTAGCATGACCCCAAGATGCACTAAAGTTGAACAAATCAAATAACCACCATCCATAGCCTACCAGCCACTGTGATTGTGTGTATGTATTTGTGTCCTGTATCCAACATAGCTGCAGGCATGTTGTTGCTTACCTCATTAGGTCAAGAAAAAAACACCAGACCACCATCACACACACAGGAATACACTACAGCCTATTGTGCTGTGTGGCAGAATCACAGCAGTGATTAGTGTTCAAGTCTCCTATGTCTTTGACAAGAAAAAAGGAAAAAAAACTGTAAAAGTCACTGAGAAACCATTCACACTGACAAGCGCGTATGTGGATGTCTTTGTGTAGTTCTTACAGAGTGCTTGAAGCAGAGTGGACCATTTCTCTTCATTAGTGTTCATTATTAACATGTACCCTGCAGACACAAAAAGACACAGGACTTGCTGTACAAGACCTTATCTGCCGAAATAATGAGTCAGGAATCGTTAGCCCTACAGAATCAGTCAAAACCAACAGACAGACATAACAGGGAGTGATTCAAAGGCTTTCTGGATGAGTCATATAGTTAGAAAATTCAGACTTTGTTTACCAAAATAATCTAGCTGATTCATAGGACCAAAAACACAAAAATACAACCAAAAAAACAACCAAAAAACAACCAACTCTTTTCTTTAAAGCTATACCTGCTGCTTTTATGGCAAACTAAAATCACAAGTGTGTAATAATGAAACCATTTTTTTCCATTTGGTCAACTGATATTGCTTAGTTATAAAGTTATAAAGTAATCTTTTTCATATGCTTTTAGTAGCTAAAGTTGATTCCTCATGGATTTTGAATGTATATTCGGCTGTCTGTCCGTTAATTCATTCTCTCAGTTGATGTTACTCATGTTGTTACTGATACTGAAATACTCTCACCCACTAAATGATATCTAATGTTACACTTTATTTTAGTTGTTTTACCAAAATAGATATATTAATATAATGATAAGAATAATGATGATGAGAAACTACTGTAGCAGTAAGCCTTGTTTCAGCAAAAACATTTAAAATATTTTCTTTGACTAGAATGGCTAAAAGGAAATTTAAAAAAAGAATGAATTAATTTTGTTTCTTATCATCAGGATTAAAAAGCATAAAACTAACAAAGTTGTTGACCTCCTCAAAATGGAAAGCAGTGAGGGACATCTTTTCTTTTCTTTAATTTCTGTACATTCTGATACAACAACTTTTAAAAATGTAGACAGATTTTCTTGCAACATTGATGGGAAAAAAACGAGTTGTGTTGCAGAGAGTTTTGGTACAGTGGGTCTTCCAGTTATGTGGCTGAACTGTCTCAGCATGCTTTGATAAGCCTCCTTATGGGGGGTCCAAATTTTTTAAAACAAACTCTCGTATGCACTATCCTCCCATTGATGCTGTTCCACACCTATCCCATCTTTTTCCTGCATTAAATACCTGCACAACTGGAAAAAATAAAAGCACAGCGAAAAGCTTGTTAAATCCTTTTTCTCCTTCAACTTTGTGCTCTCAAAGGAAATCTCGAATGAAATCACACCCAAAATACATAGATACAAAGATTACTTTGTCCATGACTTTCATCTGCTCAATTTCCTCCCTGTGTCCAGGGTTGAAAAAGTTCAAATGTAAGACTGTTTAGGACTTTTCAATCGTATTTTCCAACAAAATTTAAGAGCAGATCTAAAGTCTCACAAATATCAAGACAAAAAAACATGAGGTCATTTCATATAATTATTTAATTGATCTGATTGTTGTTGGGTTTACTCAACGGAAAACACTATTTCAGCACTCTAAATCCAGTGTAATGAGGTTACAACGTGAATGCAACACATAAAACATGACTGACTTCACTTCGGCTTTAAGTTCCTTTTTAAAATATATGGGGCCTGACCGAATGCTGCCACGTTTAGTTTGTTTTTTATCTCTGCCAGAGTTACATGACAGAGGGATAAATGCATTAGGAAACATTGCCTTGAAGATATCATCAATTCCGTCACGTGACCTGTAGGACTAGTGGCTCGTCACAGCCCTCAGCACCCACATCACCTCTGCCCTCGGTGTCGGGAGTGGAGCCACATGTTGTGGAGCCGCACGGATGTCTGGCAACGTGTGTGGCTGTTGGCTGGGCCGTGGCCTTGCGTCCTCCTCTCTGCCAGCGGTGGGAGCACAAAGCATTCAGATGTTTTGAGGTCGATGTTAGTCGGGCTGGGGCGAATGCAACACGCCTGCTGGTTTTCTTTATGATCCCCATTGTGCCCAATGGTGGACGTTTACAGGAAACCACACAGTCGGGCCTCGCTGTCACCGTTGGGTGCAGCTTTAAGTCGCCACAAGAGACTTGGATTGTCGAGCCATTTGTCGCCAAATTTGCGTTTCCCCTGTATTTGCATGCCTTTTTATAAAGATTATGTGGATTATTAGTTATGGATGGGTCAGGTTTGCCAGATTTGACCAACAGTTTCAAACAAAAGAAGCTCAAAAGAAGCTGATTTGGGCGGAAACCCAACCTGGCAACACTGACTGAGGGGTTTCTAAGCAAGCGTGAGCGTGGCAACCGGTAACAGATTTAGAACCTGAGGCAAATTCACCTCAAAACAATGACATATTTGATTATATAGATTATATTTTTGAAGTGTAAAAAACATTTTAATGATAAATAATCTTTGAAATTAAGATTAAAAATGTAAAAGCCTGGGGTTGAGATTTAAGAAAAATTGAGACATTCTAAGGCCTTATTTTAGGGAAACGAAATGTAAGTCTTTTGAAGGGTCTCTCTATTTTGTTCTAACAATACCAAATTAACATTAAAAGAGGCTTCATAACATGCACAAACTAACTGGAGCCTAGTGGGCCGGAGCTATGGTTCACCCTGGCCAAGTGAACAGTTCTTTGGACTAATGGTCATTTTATAGTTATTATTGAATGCATTATTCTCTCAAATGATTTGATATCTGATCACCATTCTGCCAGAATATGTTAATGTGACACTGATATTTGCTGCAGTTAAATGAATGAGTTACCTTAAATATTTAGACCCTATATAATCGTATTCATTGTTATTTTTGCTCAACTTTACCTAATGATTCAATAGGAAAGTTTTTTTTGTTGCATTCCTCAGTATCCTAACATTTAAATTTAGTCCTGTGTTAGTAGCTTAATTACCTCGCATCTGGTTTTCATTAGTTGATTACCCCTAGTCGGTATTCAGGTTCCTTCGTTTCTTTTGTTATCAGTTTTTTTGTGATATACTGCAAACCGTGAGTTGTCTTTCTGGTTTCCCCTTTGACTAAGTCAATGAGGTTGTGTTTGCTCTCTTCTTCATGCACCCAAGGAATAAGACAACAGCTTTGTGTAAAATGAATTCTATTAAACAGAATACTTTCCAATCCTTGAACTTTGTTTTGGGCCTTCTAGGAAAGAAAATATCTCACTCACAAAGTAATTCAGATTTGCAGTGTAAATACGGGACTCAAAACTCACCCCACCTACCCTGCTAAGCCTCAACCTTTGAGTTTTGCTTGCATACAATGGTCAGAACAATTAGGCCAGGCCCACTTGGATCCATTTTTTTGTCAGCTGAGGAGCCTGTATTTTACATGAACCACCAGACCCAGAAAGCTTAAAAAGAGTGGATGAACTCCATTTGAGTGCTGTATTCCACCAAGGCTTAACAAAAGATTATAGAAGTTGCAGGAACCACGTTTCTAACATTGTTTCTTCAGCTTAATTCAGTTTAACACTGGACCTGTGAAGATACAGTACCATAGAGGCTCATCAGTTCCAGTTCTTCAAGGGAAATGTAAGTATTTCATAAACAATTTGAGTTTAACATAGGTTGTTCTTGTACTTTCTGTCAATGCAAAATGTAATTGAATGGGTACAGCTGAGAGGTTGTAATGGTTGCCTCTTTTCTATGTGTTGACACCGTTTTTTATGTTGTTTATGTTTTTTTTTTAAATGATCATTATCATTACTATTCAATTATCTTGGTACAGAAAAAAGCTAAACATGATACTCAATGGTAAATGTGCATTACTAAAAGTTGCACTATGTACAACTGTAATTGGTCAATTGTTTCTCCAACACTTTTCTAACTCTTTTCTCAACACTTCTAAACTATTTTCCACATAAAACAACAGCATAATGATAATTTTCTACATAAATAGCCAGAGAGGATTTGGGTAAAGGAGATTAATAGCTAAGAGTACATGCTTTCCCGAGAGGAGGTCACTGTGCTTAAACCAACAATTTTTTTAAGGCCTGTCACATTTATTTTAGTAAGATTTTGAACTAATCTATGACATACAAAATTTCTTATATTAGAATTTCAATTAGGTCAAAGAAAAACAATTTTTTACAGTCAGGCATGGTTACTGTTAACTTCAATGTCTTTTTCTTTCTCTTTTGTCAAATACTAGAGCTTTACCCTGCTTTATATGTGAGTGAAACCTTAATTAAGGAGGACAGAATGTGAGATCCCGAGCCCTGCCAAGACAGTATATACATGCCAGTGAAGGAAAGGAAAATGGATAATGGGTAAAAGGAAATCCAGAGTGCAGGGCAATTTGAGGTAGGAGATTAAAAGTGTTTGGCATTGCAAGTCAAACTCTCAGCGGATGCTAATCCGGTCTGTACTTGTAAAGCAAACAAATGAAGAGAGCATATGTTTTTTTGTTGTGGGAATCTGGTAGAGGTCCCTATATTAGAGGAACAAGATCACAATAATTATTAGAAATTCTAAATACAAAACAAAAACAATCACAGGATTGGGATGGCAATTAGTATGTTGCATCTGTCATATCTGTGATAAAATTTAGGCTAATTTGGATTTATGCACATTATCTGAAAACATTTGATTAAGACAAATTATAGAGATTACATTCTCAGAAAACAAAACAAAACACACATTTGTATCTTTAGGGATCCAAAGACTTGTCACTAGGGTGGTACTCTCAGAAGTCCTGCTGCTTTACCCTTGTAGTTTGTTCATTTATTACTCGGGAACATATGTGTACCTTCCAGGGCCTCTAAAAGTGCAAATATGTGCCTTGGGGTCCAGTTATTAGCCATATGGGGTACATAAGTCGAGAGAGGACCTCAGGAGACATGAATGTGCTCCGTTTGTGCCCCTAATTTTGACAGTTTACATGGTTGGTGTAAATATTCTTTACATACTTTTTTTTGTTTTTCCCGTGTGCCATTTCAAGTGTAAATTTTCAAGAGAGAAAATGCTTTAGTGTTTCTAATGATTCTATGCTTATCATATAAGAATGAAATATTGCTGTAAGCCAATACACAAACCAGTCAAATTAGAAACTGAAAAGCTTGTCACTCACATTCTTTCTGTGATCCATGGAAAGTGTTCAGAAAATCTAATTTTTGTTTCAAATTTGCATAATGCAAAACAATGTTTTACTAATAGACACCACACATTTTTTCCAATTATACCTTTTTTTTCAAAAGATGGTTTCTGACTACTGTCTTGTTCATATACATCAGGTTTGGTTAAAGTGTGTGAAGCCTGTAAATTAAATATAGTTCCTTCATCATCATCATCTCTCCATTAGCTCACAAAGAACCTGACCTCACTCCCCATAACTAGTGTGCCCAAACAAGACTCCCTCCCCCTGTTTCTTCCTTGGGAAGGAGGCAAGCCACAATATCCTTACTAAGCTGTAATAACTTTCTGTTTGTCCCTCAAAAGCAGTTCTTATATAGGAAATCAATAGATGTGGTCTTGGTTTTCACTTGATCATAGATCTTAAATTAAATCAAGGCTTGTTAAGACAAATGCTGATGAAGGATTTCTACCACAGAAATTGAACTTAATTTTTCACCAGACTGAGGTTGAATGTGTGCTGTGGAATCTCATATTGCTTTTTAGGATATAATCTTGGGTACCTAATGTAGAGAATGGGATTTTTTCTGTTTTACAAAGCTGTTTTCTAGGGATAAAACTTCCCAATAACACTGTTTAAAATGGACAATTTTGTTGGCAAGGAAGAGAGAAATGGCACATCCAATAACCAGGTTTTGCTCAATGTATTTAAACCATTCTCCACTTCAGAGATGATGCAGTTACTATGCAGTCAGTTTCAACAATACAGGAAGTGTGCGTCAGGAATGGGAAACCACTCAGGTCAGGGTCTTTGAGATGGAAAAAAAGGAATCCCGACAAGTCTGGTAATAGTTTTAAGCTGTGCACTTTCTCCTCTTTTTCTTAACACAACCCCCTTACCTGTGCCTCCCCTGCCCCATGTACAAGGAGCAGTAGACGAAGAAGTAGAAGAAGTAGTAGTTATCATTGCTTGTGAACCTGGCTCAACCAAAGATTTTTTGGTCTGTCTATTAAGAAACAAAACAACTGCATTCATGTTAGAATGGATGAAGAAGAGGCCACCTTTCTGGATGTGTGGCTTTACTCGTTAAAACATTTAATTCAAGACACACAATAAACTTTGACTTTATATTGATTTCTGGAAATGAACGAGTTCAAATTAAGACATGTTCATAATATTTGATAAGTATGCTTTTAAAAGTCAGTAGCAGTATTTTACAAAGTGAGAAGGTTTTAAATGGACAGGTTGAACTATCTGGATCCTGTAATAATAACTCTTGATCAGAATCCCATTGGACATACAGTACGTGTGAGTGTGATTGCTCTTGGAAATGAACCAGTTTAGAGGGGGTCAACGCAGTAATTCTGCCACAGTTTAAAGTCAGATTGATTAGACCGAGCAAAACCGAGTAGTACTTTAATGACACAACCTACAAACATGTATATATGTATTATTAGAATTATTTTAATTTTGTGCAGGGTGTTGAAAAAATACTGCATAGTAATAGCAACTACTGAACTTAACATAAGTCAAAAGAGTGAACAAATTAACATCAACAATATCAGTATAACCAGTAAACAACAGCTCAAAGAAAATACAGCATGATAACCAACAATTACATCCCTTTTAGACCTGTCTCTCAAGTCAAAACCAACATTGTGTTGCATCAATCATGTGCATCTGACAGTTTGCAAGAGAGAACATTTGTTGGCCAGTAAAATTCCTTGTTCTGTTATTTTACATGAACAGAGGTGAACTCACTTCTTATCTTTTTGGGAAGCTTAGGCCCAACTGATGAGCAGCCTACCCGCACTTATGGTGGATGTGGTTTGTTAGTACAGTTACATGATTTGCATTTGCTGTGAAGTAACATGATACTGTATATCTGTGTGTAATGTCTACAACCTCTTAAGCCCCAGGGGTATTTTTGCTTTTCCTGAAAAATGACAAGGCCAAATTGAATTGCAATTACAAACTGTGAAAACCATCTTGGTACCAAAATAAAAAACTTTTTTAGAGCAGTTAAAACAGTTAGAGCATAGATATGAAGATATCAAAATCAGTGTAAGACATTGGTGATTCTTAAGCTTACAAAATGTTAATAAAAAGGTTCCTGTATTTTTAGAATCAGCTAATAGATTATCAGTCTAGATTTGAAGTCTCTCAAATTTGAATGAAAGATTGACAGGTTGCCAGCCCATAACATGGATCTCTAACAATGCCCTAATAATGATTAATATTGCAGCCATCAAAACATCCTTCTGGGATTTATTAAGTATGATCAAATTGAACTAAATGGCATTCAACTACAAAAGTGAGAGATTGGTTTATAGATTTTCTTTCATGCAGTGAATCTTTTCTATGTGTTTATTCAAGGATTTTTCCAGATGTTCCCTCCAGTGGTCAGTGAGTGTGATTGTGCGTGGTTGTTCGTCTTTGTGTGTCTATATGTGTGGCCCTGCCACACCCATCCAGGGTGTACCCCACATTTTCCCATTGAACATTGGGATAGGCCACAGTCCCAATGCGACCCTATTTGGGAATAAACGGTTCAGAAAATGGATGGAGGTAAGTTCTAAAGTAAAGAAAAAAAAGAAAAAAAACTGAATGGATAGGTCAGTTCTCTCCGGCTATTCCAGCTTCCCTCCACTCTCCAAAAACATGCATGGTAGCTCAATTGGACACTCCAAATTGCTGCTAGAAGTAAATGTGAGTGTGGTTGTGGTTTGTATCTGTGTGACCCAGCAACGGACCATTGTCCCATCCAGGATGTATCCCGCCTCTCGCCCTTTGTCAGCTGGGATAGGCTATAGATAGATAGATAGATAGATAGATAGATAGATAGATAGATAGATA
>CAJRST010017779.1:3264630-3281573 GCA_907169785.1 Menidia menidia | reverse complement strand
ATAGATAGATAGATAGATAGATAGATAGATAGATAGATAGATAGATAGATAGATAGATAGATAGATAATAATCGATGCCCTGAACCTTTTAAACTCCCTCTACACAATCCTGCAGTGACACAGTTCTAAAACCTCTCCTAGTCCACAAAATGGCCTGGATGGTCATTCTTCAGTTGTACCCTATAGGTGCTCTTCAAGAGTCAATGTCCTAGATCAAAATCACACCTCAATTCAATGTCCGACTATCAGTCATAGCCTTTTTAATGCTATACTGGAGAAAATGCAGTTAGGGTAACTAAAAATATCTATACTGCTATATCTAAAACCCCTCCTTTTGAATGTCTCAAAATTAAATTAGTTTTTGGCATTTCAGGGCAAAATATATGGCCATCTCTGGCAATTTTTTTCTTTAACACCATGGCAACCTCTGTCAACATTTTGGATAAGTCTTTCTACAAGTTTTCAGACACTGCCTTCACAATAGAAGCCATTGTGGCTAGCCTGAGACATCATGCTTCTACATCGCTCAGTTCAGGCCACCCAGACCAATGGAGCCTAATTACCCTTTCTGAGTAACCAAAGCTTGCCAGGACTTCTTTGAGGCCAACTGAATGACCTGCTTGATAATCCCAACAAATTCTTTCATATCCCAACTTTTAACTTCTGCAACCACCAAAACTGATGTTTTCTTTGCCACTTTTGATCCTCTCTCATTTGTTTTCAAGTGATCCTTTGGAATAACCAAGACCAAATGCATTGTTCTTCAGCCTCATGGTTTCCCTAACTGCCTGTGTTCAATAGTAGGTTCCCTGATCAAAACATAACCTCCTGACCACATCTCTCTGATAACTGTATACACAATCTCAACACAATACATACCTATATATGTATATACTTTCCTGTCCTCGGTCATTTTTGGCTTTTGTTCGTTAAAAAAAAAAGTTTCTCCATGTTAGGAGGAATTTAGGTAATAACTTGTGGATTGTATGGCTAGGATAGAGTATAGAATAAAACAAAAATATGATCTGATCTGTTGGACACTTTAGTTTTTTTAAAGTTTAAATTTCATGATTTTCATTATAATTTTGTTAATTGCATTAGGACATAATTGGATTACATTTAAATGGGGGATAATTTGATACTTGAATTTCATTTTATTTTTCAAGTCCTTAACCCTATAATGCTAAATGTATGATATTTGATACGGTTTCTGAAGTCTTTTGGATCTGAGACTTTTTACATCATTCAATGGTAAAAGCTTTGCTCAAACGCCTGTTGTACACATTCAGATATACCTGATAACAGCCAGTAGAAGACTACACCAAAATATATTTTTGACTTATTGCACGCTAATTTGATCAAAATCATTTCTGTTTTTTTTTCTTCATATGTTGTTGAGGGGCCAAAGAAAGACTTCAGACTAAAAAAAAATCCAATATTCTTCCTATTTTTCTTGGATCGGGCTTTAAAGGATTAATATTTGTTGCAATTTATTACAGTATCAATCTGAACTGGACTGAAGAGCAACTGGAATAAGAACAGAAAGGCCCAAACAAGAATTGAACTGAATACTTTGTTGTCTATTGTAGCAACATTTAGCCTTCAGGTTTACGTCCATTTGTATGTTTGAGAAAATGCATTTATGTGCTCATGGAGCTATCATCCACTAGACTGAAATAGCCTTAATCCTTAGTTTAAGGCAATTTGCACACTTTTAACTTCGGTAAACTGAATGTATGTATTTGGTGGAAAAGGAAAACTATCAAAACATCAGCAACTTCGGTCTTTTTTCCTTGGCTATTTCTTGTGAGGAGGATTTAGCTGCAGACAGATTACTTCTGAGTGACTAATTGCTAAACATGGTTTGTGTGTGTGGGTGTGTGCTTGTGCGTGCAGCCGCGTGTGTGTATGTGTGCGTGTGTGTGTGTGTATGGGCGTGTTCAGGCATGCTTGCATGTGTGCAACATATGGTTTTGGATGACAACCATTTAAAGGTGTCAGACTGGAGCCACTGCAAATTATTAAAGGCGCACATTACCACAGAGAGAGAGAGAGAGCAACTCATACATCTTCTCCCTCTTTGTCTCTGTAGTCTAAACAAGCGTGTTAACTTGTCAGTTATTAGATAATGCAGGACAGCAGGTCAGATGGATGACCAAGTTGGCTACCAACAAGGTAATAGCTTTTTACAACAAGAGTAACAGATATCTGAAACTGAATTTAGAACAATTTAATGCGTCAGAGTTTGTGTTTCATGAATTAAAGTAAAAAAATGTCAACCTTTCTGAAAGTAGAAAATAGTTTTTTTTTTAAACGTTTTTTCTTTTGCTATTTATTCTAGGCATTGGAACATCCTGGACGGATAGTTTCAGAAAGTTATAATGCATATGACAGGAGTCTATTGCTATTTACATCATGAAATACAATTTAAAAAGAATAATAATGAAAAGAAAATGAGTAATTTACATTTGAACAGTTTTACAGGTTTTGTTTTCAAACTGGAAGTTTTGCATGCATATGCGTGCACACGTGCACAAACACAGGCGTGCGTGCGTGCGCGCACACACACACACTCGCATATACACACAGGCGCACACTCACACGGGGATATGCCCTTGGTTCCATGTCTGGCGCCACTGATTACGCTGTTAAGCCAAATAAGTTTCCTGTGTTTTGTTTGATGGATGCAGTCATCTTCAAGGATCTAAAACAAGTTAAGAGTAACACCACTACTCAACTGGAGCACATATGCAGAAACATTCCATGTTTCCTGAGAATAATTAGTGATAATCTGGACCTCAGTCTGATGGCAAAATGTAAAGAATATCCAACTTAGTCTCAGTGCTGATGAACAAAAAAATATTCAGGATTTCTGTGTTTGTTGGAGGTTTGGCATCCAGGTAATCAGGAAGAGGAATTTGATGCAATATGTTTTTACATTGTTGGTTTTACCGAACCATTTGTAAAATGGGAACAAAACAACAAGCAAGTGAAATAGTAAGTATAAGCAAAACGGAAATTCTGAAGAGCAAGGATCAAGATGGCACTCTCTTACTGTGGATTGTTGCTTTTTTTTAGAACACAATTATCAGGATGTACAGGGAGAAGTTTGTGTGCTTTTGTGAAACAAACTCGTTTCTGAATACTTGCTCATTAAAACACATTTTTAATAATGTACCTGGTCCTTTCCCTGGAATCAGTAAAATAAAAAATACTTGCAAATTTCAGAGATTATGTGGGATTTTTTAAGTTATGGTTCTTTAGGAGTCATCTCCCTTAAATAATATTGTAATTGAAATTAAAAAAATATTTAAGTCTAATTACACTGCAATGCTAAGTACAGCAAATGGATCTAGCCTTTTTATCTTTCAGAGATATAACTATACCGCATCTTCACTGTGCACACTGACAGTAGTCTTTGACTGAAAGCATGGTGTAATAAAAGGTTGTATGCACAAATTACATTTACAAGGGCGGCAAACCGCTGTAAATTCCATCTGCTGCACATTATAATTGTTATGTACATTATGTGCTGTTTTACAGCTGAATTTTCTCGGTTTCTGTTTCTCCTTTTTGTTTGTGTGTGTAATTCTTTTTGGGATTATTACTCTGTAGTGTGGAAATGACTACACTCTAATGATATACCAAATGATCTTTTGTTAGAAACTGCTGGCAATTTAAACTGTACTCAAATTACCTCCTGCTTCTGTCAAATTTGAGATTCAAAATACTGGTTACTGATACAAACATATAGATGTTAATGGATTTATATGCACTGCTAATTTAGTTGGCTGCAACTTTTTGCATACTTTTGATGGTTAATATCAGCAATGAGTTGCCGTCCCAACACAAAGTCATTTCCTGACTGAGCATACAGAGTTCCAAATTTCAACAAACACTTAAAAATGGACCAACGACTTGAAGAGGAAGCGCTGTGGGTGTAAGGAAGGAGAAAATACAGAGTAACAGGAGAGGGAGAGCAGGCCATATCTTCTTCTGCTAATAGTTCATGTCAGATAGATGGCCTTAAAAATGGACAAGCTTGGAGCATTAAGGGAAACACAGAGAATATCCAGGATTAAGAATTACGAGCTTCTCTGAGACATTTCTGCAGACGCATGTACTGGACTCAAACATCTCTCCACACAGATGTAAGACGATAACATGATGACACTAAACAACAGCCACCTTTGGATTAACTGCTAAAACAAAGGTATTTTTAAAATCAGATGGGCTATTCCTGGACATGAAAGGATCTACAGTAGAATTGCCTCATTTAAGTTATGTGCTAAGCGCAGAACCCTTAAACAGTTGATGTACTGAAATAATTTATGTACAAAGTGCCAAAGGAACCGAGGTCAAGTTGCTGTAACAGAGTTCGAAGGGGAAACAGGAAAAATGGGAATATCATTTGAATTTCCTGGAGGAGAGGGTGGTGGCTTTGGAGAATGGCAACATGGCCATTGAATAAGTCAAAAACTGACTGATGACCGAACTATGAGTTTTTAAATGAGCAAAATTCAAACAGGTACAGAAAACCCATTAAAGGAACTGGATAAAATGGGCTAATCGGTGAAGCCACAGCTGACTCGGGGAAAATAAATTCGGGAAAAAAAGAACACAGAAAAAGTCATAAATACTTTCAAATTGTCAGTTTACATCTTTATTATTTACTAAGAGTTTATCTGCTTTATTCTTCAGGGGTTGTATGCATTACATTATACTTTCCCCACAAGGTGACCATCTGGGAAGGGTCATGAGTTGTCAAGTAGTAGTCAAGAATCCATAAGGATTTAGATCTGTAAAGATATGTGGACCAAAATAACTTTTATTATATAATTTCCCTTTGCGACGTACAAAGTATTTTCTTAATCTGATCTATTTCAATGGGGTTTGCTTCCAAAGACACTACTACAGATTTTCTGTACACACTCAGTAACTATTACAGTCTAAAAATTTATTATATTTGTCTTATTTGCGTGTAAAGGTCTTTGTACAATACAAACGGAGCAATGTTGGCCCACAAACTGGATCCTGCAGATCCGATGTGAACCGCAGCTATGGCAAACTGCAGTCTACTTTATTTCAACCACCTCAAAGTACCACTTTGCAGAGTCAAACTTTTCTATAAAATGAGTTTAGACTTCTCTTTATACTGAAGTATTTATATTTTCAATGGCAAATTGCTCACTTTAATGTACATTACATCAAAGCTCATGTCAAAGTAACCTACTGTGACATCATGGGACTGTTTCATGTTAGATTCTACCACTTACTTGCATTTTGCATATTTTACATATTATATTTTTACTCTTTTGGGTATAATTCCATATTAGTATTGACAACACTTGCCACGATGTTGCTTGTTTCACATGTTGTTCCATTCCAAAAGACCTACTTATTCTAATGCAACGAAGAAATTAGATCTAAAAATAGAACTAAACAACATGACGTGTATTTCCACATGTGACTGTGTGTATTTAGTGGGTCACAGGGGTCATTAAAGTTCTTTGTGTGTTAAAGCAGGCAGACACAGAATTGGGGACCTTTGACCCTGGCTTGTGCCTTGGCCAAAAGTGTAGACCCCTCCTGTCCATCAGACAAACACACACACACACAGATACACACACACCCACCCACCCACCCACATGCACACTAATGCACACAAACATCCACCCCCACACGTACACACACCTCTTATCTGACTGAACATGTTCTATGAGCTATTTTACATGTAACATGGACCTTGCCATGTGGAAGGTAGAAATATATCTTTTGAGGTTTGGGATCATCCTCTTTCTTAAACTGAATGTGAAGAAAATATATAAAAATACTGATTTTGGATACAATTTGGTTAATACAATAAAAAGGATCTATTGATTGCTGGAATGTTTTTGCTTTTTGAGCATTGTTTTTGCTGGCGTGTGTTTGTTCAGTGCTTTTTAGCATATTTGTCATTCTAAAATTGGTAATTATACAGTAGTTTACTCAAGTCTTAATTACATTGCCTCCATTTCTGTGGTGTGCTTCACTCTACTAGCTAGCGTAATCTTCATTGGTGCCTCTTCAGCTGGTGGAGTCCTTTTTTTTTGTAATTAGGGAAAGTCACATTAAAAAGAAAGTACATATTTTTTCAAGTGTAGGGGTTTAAATGTTAGGGCATAATTGGAATTCTCTGTTCCTTACTATGTCGCAAAGTTGGGTAATTCGATACCAACTGAATTGAGCATCCTCAATTTTTGTATAAGTTCTTCTCTGTTAAAAACCCACCAATATAAGCCATATAAACAAGCAGGAAAAAGTATAAAACATTATGGGCAGTAGCCCCCAAGGAACTGAATTGAGAGCATTGTGGGAGAATCCCCTCAACAATCACAGCTTGAAATATATATTTGCAACATATCTTCATAAGACTGACTTGTTGAAGAGGGCTATTATTTATAATGTTGCTTCAGTTTATTTAGGGTTTGTGGACATTCTTCTATACTCTTAAGATATTACTACAGTTTCAATTAGGCAGTGGCAGATCTGTTATTTGGATTATTATCAAATGGAATTACCAAATATGATTTCAAGATCTGACAGATGTTTGCATATTTGACTTCAGAAAACCTTTTGATTTTCAGAAGGCTTATGATCCTTTGAGTGCAAAATGCTATACATCTATTTAATACATTTTTGAAAAAGTTTTAGGTTAAAAAGAATATATCATGCATTGCTGAAAAAAGATTTAAGTTTTACCTAGTCTGTTCAAATAGCATTGATTCAAACGACTAGTGCTTTTTGCCAGGTGCAACTTTACAAACCTAAGCCTGTGGCAAAGTTCTTTGAGAAAAACTTTTCTCTTTTCTTGTCACTCCTTCCAACAAGCCACACCGCTTTGTACACTGAAAGTAGATTAACTCCAAATTGAGTGGAAATAGTGAAAGAAACCTTTCCAGAATGACAGGGAGCAACAGTTCCTTCTCTAAAATAATTGCTCATACCTGTCTTGCTCTCCATTGTTCTAACATGCACCTGAAAGCTCCAGATTTGCAAGCTGTCAAAA
Source organism: Menidia menidia (assembly GCA_907169785.1). NCBI lineage: Eukaryota > Metazoa > Chordata > Actinopteri > Atheriniformes > Atherinopsidae > Menidia > Menidia menidia. The sequence goes on along the minus strand of CAJRST010017779.1, from coordinate 3,274,525 downwards.
CATCTGCTCATGTGGGGGTAAAAAACATTTATATCTGTTAATCAAATGGATTTTATTGACAGCACTTAGCTGCAGCTTACCATATTGCAAACAAGTTAGCTAAATTCTACACGCACTGCATTATGTTTTTTGTAATAAATGGTAAACTACATTAAAGTTTTTGTTGATGGTTTATTCGCATAATTCTGAAGCTCAAAGCTTCTATTTGTTCCGTCGTTATGTAAAACGGAAGAATTAAAATGGCACGCTTTCCTCTGTATGCCAAGAAAGATTATAACATTTAACATTTGAAACCACTGTAGGATGAATTTTTCTAAAAAAACAAAACATCCTCAATTTTTTAGCACAAGAATCACAAATCATGCAAGCATAATCACTAAAACAGAGTTTTATGGTAGGGTATTAACCAGTGATAAGTTCTTATTGATCAACACGTACCTTAATTGGACACAATTGGATTGCAAATTAGCAATATACTGTACAAAATACATTGTATAAGAAATCAAATTTGATTATAAGAGAAAGAGAAGAGCAAGTAGAAGAAGATGGGATTAGAAAAGAGTGCATGAGCAGACAGGATGGTGCCTCTGTATTGTGACAGCTGACTGAGGTTACATCAAATGCAAAATGATGTAAAGAAGATAAACAGAGCAGACAAGCAGACGGGAAGGTGCCTTTCTGTATTCAGGCAGCTGTCTCTGAGATTATATCAACTTTGCTTCATTAGTGCAGACATCACCTGCAGCACCCTCAAGAGTAAACACAAAATGCATTCACTCTGACTCACTCACTGATGATTATCTGACATAGCTTTTGGCTAAAGCATTTTTACTCAGCCAATTTGGCGGTTTATTTAATTATAAAAAAAAGTAATGGTTAACTTGTATTTACTGTTCATTGTGTTCCTAGTGCAGCTTGTTCAGTACAACTAAGAGACCGGTTCCTTATCTGATATTTGGCCATTCATCCTCATAATCAAGTCAGTAGATTGTGGTATATTTTTGGACCAGGTGGTATTAGCACAAATTACACTAGTGTACATTTCATATTGAATTGACTAAACTGGTAAGAATAGCTTTGTTGCAAAAATCCAGATGGGAGTGTCCACCAACACAGGTGAGTTTTTAAGAATGAAATTGTTCAACAAACAGTGATGCGAGAAGTTCATTTAAATAATACCCAAACTAAATTATTAAGAAGAATACTTGTAGATAATTGGGAGCTGGGAAAAATACATAGCTCCGATTAACTTTGCTGTCATATGAATTTTACGTAAGTGCTACTCTCAAGTAAGTTTACATGCTTTTACTTTAAATTCCTAATATAGAGCCGGCAACTTAGTACTTAAAGGGAGGAGTAATTAAAGCCTAAAAAGTACACTGTATCCTGAAAGTACTAACACAAAGGTAGTTGCTTTCCAGCTTATTCGAGGGATTGAGAATATTTACAATCACTAATTAGAGATACAGGGTTTTCTATTATCTTTATACAGAAGAAAACTAATTATATTCATTGAAATGAAAATCTATAATTTTGGGACAGTTTGTAAACATCCTAAAGGTAGGATTGCTGGAATATTCTGGTCAGTGCAGCTTTATGCTGCATGCAGTGAATGATCCGCTGGTACTTTTCAGAGCACTTTACTGTTTTTTGGTTGTGAGGGCCCAATTCATATTTTCCACAGACTATGCAACCTTGGATCAGTGAACGTGGTTTGTTTTTCTGATCAAGCAACATATTCTGGGGAGGTTTTGCTTTTGTTTGCTCCAATTCGCCCAAAAGGAAGATAAATCAAAAGGAGTAAAAGTCTGAAGGATTCATTTATAAAGGTGAGATAAACATTAAAAGTAGGTAAGACAGTGGGGAGCTTAGAACAGGGTAATTCAGGAAAAAGATTTGGACTTTGGCTTATTCAAGTTTAGTGTCGCAGGGAAGCTTTATGTAGGGATCTTCTTGTGATCAACAGCTTCATGACTCTGGAACATAACAAAAATTCCTACCTTTGGACGCAAGACATGGGGAAGCAGGTTGATTTAGTTCAGCACATGATATGACAAGATTACAGATTTTTCTGTATTCAACATCCTACATGGTCCAACCTATTTGTTCAATAGTTTTGTTGTTTTGGTTCTTTGTAACTACTTTGTGAGAGTCTGACTTTTCAGAAGGGTGAAGTGCGGGGATGCCTTGACAGGGAGAGAGGCCCATGGCCTCGGTGTGTTAGAGAGTTATGGGCAGATTCTACCCAGCAGTTGGTCTCGCCTTGTAGAGGGATTGAGAACAGCAACATGTTGCAGGCCAAACTCAAGATTCTGGTTCTTCCACTACGTCTCACTTTTAGTCTGGAGGTAGAAACCAAAACTTCCAAAAGGCCCCACAAACCATGTATATGAAGTGAGTGCTATGGTCCAATGACAGCTGGGACCTATCCCAGCTATCATTCACAGACAACGGATGGATGGATCATCCATTGCGTCACCCCTATCATTATCTTCAATTTTACAATTTGAAAACAGATGAAAACTACCTAAACTCAATGCAACTTGATTGTCTCGTTGACAGCGATACACGTTCAATTTGTATGACACTGGACAATGATGTCCCTCTGAGAAAGACAGCAGCTGACAGATAGGGGTGGGTCATTAGTGTAATCCACTTCTACAGACTTCAAGAAAGCTGGAAAGAAAATGCCCTTTCACTATTTGAGATCACCGTTTAGGCCTTTCTAGACCTTGCAAAACTAATAGCTCCATTGATTGAGGATGCAAAAGGGACTCATATCTGCCAACTTGTGACCCATATCAGATTTGTAAAAATTACACTTTTCTCAGAAGGGTACAACTCCCCTCTACTTCAATACTCTGGCAACAGCTTATGTCACAACTCGGTTACTCCAGAAATCAGGGGATTGTCTGCATCACGGTAAGGACAATACAGACTCTTTTTATGAGTCACTTCACAATGGTAGACAATGGTATGACCTACCAAGCACTACTAAAACCGGGGCATCCCTGTCTATCTTAAATAAACTCTTGAAGATCCAGCTCTTCAGATGGCATCTCATAACCTAACGTTCAGCCTTAACTTCCCCATCCCCCTCAATCACTCTTGCTGAACTTTCCACCACTGTTGGTTCTAGCAGAATCTGACTAGTGATTTCCCTCTATGTAGCTTACTGTTCTGTTGGTCCTACCTGTAATGTTGTATTTGCACTGTAAATCGCTTTGGATAAAAGCTTTTGCTAAATGCCTAAACATTAACATCAACATCTATCTCAAATCAGACCACGGCCACTTTTATATGTCCTCAAATCAAATACTTCTCTTGTGTTTTCTATGGCGACCCCAGTCTAAATGGTCGTGCCACCTTTCATTTGGCGTTTACATCAGTGAAGTGAAACAGACATCTCAATTATGCTAAAGGAGGTGGGACACAGCCAGATCAAATGTAAACAATGAATGAAATGAGCATGGCAGAGACCCTTGATGGAGCTATTCACTGGCAAGAAAGTAAGGTTTTGTGATCAACAATGCTGTTCAAACTAACATCAAGGGGTTGTAGATGCCTATCAAACCATGTTTTCCTTTAAATCTCCATAGTGATGTTTTTATTAGCTTCTTCACCAGCAAAATGGTTTCTATCAGGTACAAAATGTATTAAATCATTCCCACTCTTTTATTAGAGATGTGTCATCACCTAAAGCAGCTGCTGAAGTATAGTCAGAACCTAATTTATGAGTAAGATTTGTCTTTGCAATTGGGAATTTTGTGCTAACAATGATGAATGATGAATAAATCCAAACCATCCACTAGCAGTTTAGACTCAACTCAATATGTAAAATCATTTAATTTAGGAATGAATGACATAAATTAGAAAACAATGCCTGGATCTCCCAGTTCTGCTCTGCAGTGAGATGAGCCTCTAACTGCTACTGCACCTCTGTCCTGCCAGGATGTTCTGGAAGGGATTTGAATTATTCCCAAATATGAAACATAACTTCCTCCTCATCAGCTGCTCTTCCAGAGTACTAACAGTGTCCAGATCTCTGTCTACCAAATAACTGCCTTTTAGTCTGTAGTGCCATTCCCCAAGCAGACAACAGCGTATACTCTCAATGGCTGTGTGGTAAAACATGAAGGACCTGAGCCATCTTAGGACAAAGAAATTACTACCTGTTTGTTATCTACAAACAATTACAGGTATTCGTATGTCTAAAAAGATTTAATCTCCTCTAAATCAATGAAAATGGACTGGCATGGATGTTTTAGAACTCCTGTGTTAGAATTATTTTCTGAGGCTTTCTCAGAACTTACTTTCTAGGACAAGTTATGGGGACAAACGTTGGAAGGGTGGCACAACTTTTTATTCTAATTTTAAAAGCCCCCCAGTCTTAGATCATAATAATATAGTCGGCTGAGCTTTGTGAACTTACACAAACAGAATACACCAGTTATGTATTGTTATGAACAACTTTATTGAAACGCCAGCAACATGTTAGAAAACTTTGGATTATCTAAGCCTTTTGGTCTTGATTGGACTGAACCGTAGTCCACTGTCCACCTCTCATACCACCTCTGCCAATTATGGCTCTGTAAGATTATAATTTAAGAGCATGTATGAAATTCAGCACATCGATGCACGCACAGAACTCTGAGAACTCCAAGACAAACACTGTTGTCTGAGGAAGAGTTGTTGTTTATTTTAACCTGTTAAGGTCAGGCAGTGTTTTTTTCCATGTCCATTCTATCTTTCCCCCTCTTTTCTTATCTTTTCCTGTTTTTTTTCCCACAGTCTGTCTTCGTTTTCTTGGTGTTGCTGGCTGTCCAGCGCAGAGATTGCTCACCTCATTCAGCAGTGGCTTATCATTCTTCCAACAGCTGAACAGCTTAAGCTGTGTTCTGTGGAATAATGATATTAGAACTTTTATGAATGTAATAAAATAATGACTTGTGTATGTATTGCCTTGCAAAGAATTGTCTGACCTGTGCACAGATCTAAATCTGCCAAATATACATGTTTGAGATGTGCACATGATCAACCTATTATAGTGAAGCTAACATATCTGTGTTCCATTGTTGCTACAGGACTAAAGTTAAAGTTTAAGCTGCTGTGTTACACATATGATAATTTAACTTAAAATGATTTGTTTACGGGCGGCATGGTGGTGTGGTGGTTAGCACTGTCGCCTCCCAGCAAGAGGGTTCTGGGTTTGAATCCCGGGGGAACCAGGACCTTTCTGGGTGGAGTTTGCATGTTCTCCCTGTGTCTGCGTGGGTTCTCTCCGGGTTCTCCGGCTTCCTCCCACAGTCCTAAAACCTGCATGTTAGGCTGATTGGAGATTGGGGAAATTGCCCTTAGGAGTGAATGTGAGTGTGAGTGGTTGTTTGTCCTTGTATGTCTTGTGTGTGGCCCTGCGATGGACTGGCGGACTGTCCAGGGTTTACCCTGCCTCTCGCCCGTTGACCACTGGGATAGGCTCCAGTTCCCCCCGCGACCCCATGAGGGAATAAGCGGTATTGATAATGGATGGATGGATGGATGATTTGTTTACTATGGTTCAAGGAATCATGGACTTTCGATTGGTTGTGTCCTGGATTTTCTGTTGATTTTTTCTTTTGTTTTTTTTGTTTATTTTGGGTAATGGATTTGTATTATTGGGTTATTATTTTTGGTCCAGTCCTATTTACTCCACTCTAACGACTCTCACACTGAAAATAAACTCTGCTTAAAATATAAGCAGAGTTTATCACCTTGTAGGTTAAAACTGAGGAAGCCTTTTGGATGTCTTCGGGGTCATAGAATGAGTCCAGCTGCCTTTAATCTTACTCCTGTGATTACCATGATCTTGATGACTGAGAATCTATTTGTGTGTTGTTGTTTTTTTTGTTACTCTCCTGGTTTCTTGAGTCTTTATTTTTTCTTGTTGTTTGTATCTATCCAATTTCTGTTCCCTTTTATGCCAATTCCAGGTGTTGGAGGCTATTATAGCTGTAACAGGGCGAGAGGTGGGGTATATCCCAGGACAGGTTCTCCGTCTGTATTTGGGTCAGCCTCCTCACTCCGCCTACTGTGACACTGCGCATGTTATAATATGATTAATCTAGGCCTTAATGAGAGGATGAACATCAGGTAAAATGTCAAGCATATAATATAAAAATAGACTTGCATAAGTCCATGTAATATTATTAATCATAAATGTATCCAAATATCATGGAAATCAGATACAGATTCTAGCATTTGTTGGTTTTCAGAATTCAGAATGTCAGTTTATCTTTCAATTTTGTAGAGCAGATTCTTTATAACATTTTTGAGGAAATTGTGACAGCTTGACTTTGTTTACATTTGCACAGAAGTAGAAAACGAGTTTCGGTTCGGATTCTGACCACATCAAAACACACAAAAAGCACTGGAGAGATTTACTAATGATCTCCTTTTAGCCAATAATTGCACACTGGTGTTCATGGACAGAGCCTTCACATGTCTACTACCTCTGTGGGGCTAGCTGCCAGAATATAGAAAGCAGACAGCTTCTATATCTTTAGAATTGATCAAAAACTTTTCTTTTTTATTCCACTTTTAGTTAGGTATGGCTCACATGACCTAGACAAATGCACATGGGAGTTTACTGTCTTCATTAACTCATTGTTTTGTTTGTTAATAAGTATACTTAAGCCGAGGTCACGGTATATGTTGTCCCCTCTCAAACCCAAGTGGTGACCATCCTCCCTGAATCAAGTTCAGCCAGAGGCTTCTACTCATTAAAAGGGAGTTTTTTCTACATTTACTCAGGATGGGGGATTGTATCAAAGTGAATTATTGGTGCAGTCTGTTAGATTTCTTTTTTTAATTGACACTGTATGAATTTGACTATGAAACTAATTAATAGGCTTTTATTGGATTATAGTTGTATTACTTTGTACTAAAGTGAACTGGATTTTATCTCTGAAGTTCCTACAGATTTAATTAGTCTTGATTTGACATGTAGAAAACTGAACTGAATTTAAGCCTAAATAGAAATCCACCATAACTATTCCTTAAATGAATTTCAAATCATCCCAATTTATATAAAATCCAATGAAGGACAGAACTCTTCCAATAAGATTATTTACCTGTAAATTCTTATAATTTGGAATATGGCAATGCGATGCTCCTGTATCACTGCATCTGTACTGATATGAGGTTGTGCTAAAAGGATATCTAAAGCAATGTTGAAATTGATAAAATGTATGTTAACCACGTTTAACTTCTTAGTGAAAAATGTTCAGTTTGAATAATAATGAGTAAAAATAACATGGGTACATAAAAAAGAATGCATCATTCCATTAGGTCATGAAGCTAGTGGCAAAACTGAGATGTGTGTCCGGCGTGTGTGTATGCTGAGGCTTTTTAAAAAAGGTGTGAGAAGGAGGAGGAGGAGGAGGGTATGGACCGGAATGCCCCACAGTGAATAACTGAGACCAGAAGATGAAATGAGTAGAGGTTAGTTGTCAAGGGATCACCTGAGACAATCAGGTATCTTACCAATCACACAATTGCCAACCCGCTGTCGATTAGAATTTGGATTTTCTGAAATTGTTCTGCTTTTAATGCTGATATCAATGGAGGCACGGCATTTTTTATGGATTTTTTTTTTGCTTTATGTTCTGTTTCTCGGTTGAATAGTATGATGTAACTTCAATTAAAATTTAAACAGGGTGGGGATGTAAAAAGGTTCTTTTAAATTATTTGTTATGACTGATTTAGATTTTGGTTTTATGATCAAGCCCTTATGAATTCTGATTTATTTTTCAGATTTATTTTTCTCTGTAAAATTGAAAAAAGCTAAGATGGTGCACAGTTTAATTATGTTGTTGTTCTAGCCTAAGATGCAAACAGATAATCTGGGCCTGTTTTTACTTCTAAAGTAACTTTAGCAACCAAGAGGAACACGGATTATTGAACCGACACTGGCAGCTGGTTCCTGACTTGAGAGAGCGCTTTTGGTTCAAAAGCAGGATAGGCACCCATATGGTGTCAGTTAGAGCCCAGACATGTCTCCTCCCTACAAGTCTGGATTAGTTTTAGGTTACAGGTGTGGACTCTATGGGAAGTAAGCCAGTTCAGACTACTTCTACAGAGATACATCAGAATCAAAAGCTGTGAGTCTCTTAGCAATATTATAAACTTATGAAAAATTGCTGCAGTACAGTGAAAAATATTGGAACTAATCTTTTGAATTTGCTACAACATTAGTTCATATCCATCCCTTATAGCAAAAATTTACAACATTTGATCATAACCTGGTTGGTAAAAATAAATCTAACATTTCTTCTACCAGTGCAACTTTTAAAAACAAAATTCTTCTTTTTCTTCTTAATTTTTTTGCTTAGATTTAACCATAACCCAAGATGAGTGTGATTGATTCCTGTTATTTTGGTTTTCTGTCCATCACATCTCCACATGAGGAGAAAAATAGCAACTGTATTTTCACATAATTTGATTTTTTGGGTCTTTTCTTTCTTACTCTTTCTTTTTTCTTTTCTGGTGGCTCTCAAGTTTAATTCACAGGTTTGATTCATGTTTTTTTTTCAAGGTTACAGGATGTAAAGGTTTCAATCCTGATGTTTGATTAAAAAAACAAAATTTCTAACACTTTTGCGTTGACACATTTGTTTAGAGGGATATGAAAACAAGATGCTTGGTAAAATGTATGACTAGGTACATAAAACAAAAAAAAACAAAAGATGCAGTTTTTCATGCAGTATTTGATATTATGTGTGCACACAAATTAGAAAGCCAAGTATTTTTGGCTTTTCTTTAAGTCTTGTAAATGAGTCTTGTGTATTCATTCAAATTGAGCACTACTCTGGTTTCCATGTTTAGTTCTTTCAGCCATTTTTGCTTTTAGTGGGCCCTTTGTAATTGCCATTCTGTTTCTGAGACTGATATATATGATTTACGATTCACAATATCATTTTTTCCTTCCTTTTATAAAGTTGAAATAATTTGTCTTTCAACGAGAGAGACAGTTTACCCTCCATCTAACTTTGATTGAAAGACTTTAGAAGTAGCTGAGTTAACCCTTCCCTACATGTTTTATACCACATATTTAAGAGTGGATCTCTACCTGTTTTTTGTTTGATTTTAATCCCATTAATTTCTGTGTCCAGTTCCTTTTGAGTTATGTTGAACATTGATTTTGTATGTTGCTCTTCTCCAATAACTGGTAAATGAAATAATAATAAATTAATAAAAATAATTATAATTTCTTTTATATTTTTGCTGTATATCAGACAACAATTGTTTTGGTACAGCATCTCTAAAATGACATATTGAGTGAGAGGCCTGCCAATTTCTAGATTCTTGTGTTATATTGCCTGAATACAAATGGAGTCAAACACAAGTGTTATATGATTATGATTAAATGTTTTGAATATTAGATTACAGAGGAGTAGTGATGTGGTAAGAGGCTTCTGTATTCCCATCACTTTTGTAACAAGGTGAATAAGTGACAGTTGAAACAGTTGATGTATGACACAACCAACATTAAAAAGAATGAAGAAACATGTAAATGGCAAAAAGATCAACTTGCCACAGTCTCCACAGACGTCCAGTTACAAAGAATCATTTGGTTTTAACAGATATACTCTGACGAGGCTAACAGCTCCTCAACATCACCTCTCCAGCCATTTCTGTTCACCCCATTAAGACCACCCCACCCTCCCACTCCTAACCCAAAGCTTGTTTCTGTTCATGGAAAAGCTCAGGGTTATTCCACTTTATTTTTTATGGTCACATTCCACCCCATATATCTGCCACACAACTCATCAACCTCACTGTGAGAGCATGGGCGTGTGAGTGTGTGTGTATGTGTGTGTGTGTGTGTGTGTGTGTGTGTGTGTGTGTGTGTGTGTGT
>CAJRST010017779.1:3251719-3264620 GCA_907169785.1 Menidia menidia | reverse complement strand
TGTGTGTGTGTGTGTGTGTGTGTGTGTGTGTGTGTGTGTGTGTGTGTATAAGCCACTTGGTAATTCCCTCCCTCCCACTAAGGTATGAAGATAAAATCACTATTTAAAATCGCCTTCATCAAAATGTGTGTTTCCTTATGGCCTTAAGTATGTGTATGTGTGTTAGCATGCGTGCGTTTGCATGTATTTTTTCGTAAATATATGTTACTTATATGGATGCATGTGGTTGTGTGAACATGCATGAATTGGTACATGCTTTATTAAGTATGTGTAGTGGGGGTGCACTGAAATGCCTCTGACCATATGGGAGTTTAAGTGGGAATTAAGGTTCATGTGTGTGCGGACAGACAGGGAGTCAATCAGTGGGTTTAGTAGCAGGAAGTCTTTGTCATAAGAGAGTCTGACAACATTGGATACAGAAGTGGTGATTTATACTCACACATCAAGTGAAAGGCACATTTTGTTGAGAGGAAAGCAGTTTTATTGGTTGCTAAAACATCAGAAAGCCAGCTGCTCCAGAAAAGTCACTGAGGAATAAAGACATTCAAAGTGTTCTGCTCCCGAGTTGGAAGGGAGTTTTTTGTTTTAGTTACACTCAACACTTGCCTATTTTCATGTGAACGTTGTGTATGTGCACCATTAGCAGCAACAAGGATTCAGTTAAAGTTCAAGATGCTTCATGAATGAGGCATGTTAAAGCTATGGTGTAATTATCAAGAGAAAACAGCTGATCCCACAAAACTTAAGAGAAGCTGAGGCTACGTTTTGTATTTCCCAAAAACATTATTCGAGGATGTGGAAATCTCATGAACCAGTTTTTTTGTTTAAATCCCAATTGAAAATATCAAACATAGAAATTCAGACATTTTAATTTTGGTATGATGACAGAAGTACATCTAAAAAATCAGCATAGTCATATTTAATGCTGTGTAGAATGTCTTCTTTTTTCAAAAGGTCTGTAAATATTTAGGAAATGAGACCAGTTGCTGGTCATTTGGGATCGGAATGTTTTTAAAAAAAACATTTGTAGCTCCATCTGCTCAATAGTCCTTGACGATTTTCACTGCATTCATCATTCCATGATGGTTGGGTCTCCAACTGATGGGAGGTTTGGACTGAATCACGTTCAATTCAAGTCCTGGAGTCTTCTGATATGATGCTGTAGCAGATGCAGATGTGGGATGATGTTTAACATGAATATTTTGCTCAGATATTATAGACTTTCCCTGTATTGATGTCCATGGGCATTAATTCCATTGGCACTGATAAACCTTGACTATTCTGCAATGTGATGTGTGATGTGAGATTTGAAATGAGCACTTGTAAAAAGAGAGATCCTTTCAGTACCTGTTACTTTTGCAGTGCTTTGGTGTCCCACTTTTTTCCTCAGCATAAAAATGAACAAATATTATATATAATATATACATAAACATATATATAAACATGTATAATTAAATATTCACGTTTCTCTATCGACATTTATCATGTTTTTATGTTAATAAAATGTTTGTTCATAAAATCTGCAAATAATTCCATTTAGCTTGTTCATTTATTTTCCGGAGCACCCTATTGTTTTCTGGAGTTTTGGATGCATTTCATTCGAGGAAAATCACGGTTTAAAATGTGGGAGCATATCATAACGCAAAAAGCTTTTACTCTGAGCACACACTGCAAAGCCAAACAAACTATGTGGGAGCCATTGCTCATGAAGTAGAGTAGCTGTGCAACCATTAGTGTTTTCAGTTTGATCCACCGGAAAGCCATAAATTGAAACACAAACTTTGACAACTCTCAGTGCCGTAATTACAGCATTAATACAGAGGATTCAGCGCTTGAAATTGTCTTATAAAGAAGCTTGAGCTCTAACGGAAGAAAGAAAGAGGAAAGATGGATTTCTTCTTGAATCATATAAACTCCTCAAGCCTACATATTTTTCTTACCATTTATTTTTTGTGATGAAAATCCAGCAAGCTACTGTTTTCCAATTGCTAGTCCTAAGCCAGGATAATTAAGAGAGGCTGTGTCAGGAAGGGTATCTGGCATGAAATCTTTACAAAACCAAGTTTGCAGAAAAAGTGTTACTGTTGGCCAAAGACAAGGGAAGGGAGGAGGAAGAAGTGTTCAGAGGCAGCAAAGGAGTGTTACAAGAGAACATGTTGAAGGTTAGAAAGGCAAAGAGAAATGGAGGTGGATTCAAGTGCTTTATACCATGCCCTAGATAAGTCAAATCTGAATAAACCATAGATAAAAATATTAAAGGTATGGTCTAAATCCTGAAGGAACTAAATAGTAAATGTGGGATGGATGGCTGTTCGCATGTTCTCTCTCTCTCTCTCTCTCTCTCTATATATATATATATATATATATATATATATGTTGTGTGCGTGTAAGATCAAATTTTGTGTTTTTAAGGCCATTTACCATCAATTTCAGGTGACAGAATCAGACAAGAGACTATCGTCGGAGTAAAATCAACTGAATTAAACAGAGCAAATCAACAACTGCAAAATAAATCATATTTCCCTGAATTTCCCTGAAGTCAAGACTAAGTCGAAGTCACACAGGTCCTAGGGGATTCCACTTTTTGAAATGTTAATAATAAATCATGCCCAGTGTGTTTAATTGTCCTGTTGTATTAATAAAGTCCTCTCTTCCTTTCTTCGGTTTCTTCTATTTCCTGGTGAATGGTGATAATTTGGTCAAGTCATCTTTTCCTTTGCACAGATTTCTTTAACTGTGTCTGAACTCACATCCTCTGAACTCAGCTCAGGTGAACTTTAGGCCATTTCTTTTTATAGTTTTTTAAAAATACATTTATATATGCCAATGTTGACAGGCCATTTTATAGATACTTACCTTCATTGATTATCACCTTACCTCACCCTTCAAGACGAAAAAATACTAGAAAAAATAAAGACTGAAACAACAATCTTACACAGTTAGACATATCATTTTCCAAAAACTTTGAATATTTTGAGCATTACCAGAAAAGATGACTTCCACAGACGTATTTGCACTGCTCTTAACTCGGTTCCTGTTGAAGTAGTTTGCTCTTAATATGAGGTGTAATAAAAAATCATATCAGGTTTTTCTTACCAGATGTTCTCCATTTTTTTTAACTTGTAGATTAATGCTGTGTACTCCACAGAGTTACTGTTGCTCTATGCTTCAGCAGAATAGTAAAATAAATTGTCCTCTCTTGGTTGGTGGTTTTCTTAACAAACTAAGGACCTCTCTTGCACTATTGTTGCTTTTTGCTGTTATGTGTTTTATACCAAACCCTTGACTGTTTTCCAGTCAAGATAAAACTAGAAATATGTTTGTCCCTTTATCTTAATTGTACTTTTGGGATCTTTTGGGGGATACTCTGGTAACAAGTTTATTTTTGATAGCTTAATTTGTGTCCCAAAATTCATATTAAAAGTCATCTGCCATCTTATGTCTGTCTCAATATCATTCTTGATGTTATTATAGTTTATTTTAAAAGACTCACTGAGATTTGTTGCTAATGCCACACCTAGATATGTAATTATGTTTTAATTTGTTTACTTTTTCAACTGAGCAGTATTTCAGTGTGAGATGTATTTGTTTTTACTTAGTTCAGTTTATAACCTGTGTATTTAACAAACAAATGTAATATCAAAATCCATTAGAAAAGAGTCCTGTCTGGGTTTTGATGAGTCATAGTAACATCATCATAAAAGGATACCACTAGATGTGCCTCTCTCCTATAAAGATTTCTTTTAAATTGATCATTTGTTCAGGGGTTGGATAGATATAATGTCCTATTAACCCTTTGACATCTATACTTAAAACAGTTGGGAACATATCTATCCACATTTTTTTCTTCTCTTCGGAACAATAACAACCAGAACGTGGTCTTTAAACACAATCTATCATATGAACGACATGCTAAATGTTCTCCTGACTCCTGTCATAAACCCAGGTCAGGTCAGTCAAAAGATTTTCACGTCTTTCAGAGATTATTGAATGACATTTTAGTCCACATGGAGGATTTAGGTGGTTTTATAAATGTAACAGTATTCTTTAGATATAATTGACATACCATTTTTTTCCCACAAGGGTAGCAATTCAAGAGTTGCGGAGCTAAACTTCACTTAACTTCCTCCTTTACTTCTTCATTATTAAACACACCCACTTATTTTAATTTGATTTTTAAAATAGTTCACTTTTAAGGTTGCTAATGTGGCATTGTTACACTGCATCACTTTAAAAAACAAGACAAAAGAAAACTAATGCTGCCAAAATGGTGGCATGGAACAAATACGTCATGTTAAACAGATTAACTTCTAATAAAACTTGATCCCTTTGGTTAGTTTAGGGAAAACCTCTTGTATAGAAAGAGGGTCCTGACTTAATAATGACATAGAGACCTATAGTGAGGTTAGGTTTTAGTCATATTAAACAAGTCCAACATTACAACTCTAATTAATTAACTGATATCTGATCGACGCCTTTTTTTATCTTAGGGATAATATATTTGCCATTCTTTAAGTAACCAAAAACACTAGATACCTCTGGGGTATGACTTTGCACTGCCCCTCCATTGCTATATTAGCCATGACTCCATCCCATTGCCCCCGCAATCGAAATTTCAGTGTCAGACTCTTCTTTGCAGGCCAAGTAAGTCCCTCCAGTTTGTTTTATGTCTAATGTTATTGTCTTCTTCCTCCTGAAGTCCCTTTGTTCTTGTCCTTGTCAGTTTTTGTTTCTTGGTCTGGTTTTTTGTAGATTTTAGGATTCGGTTTTTGCATTTGTTATCCATCACTGCGGTACCCACTTTAGTTTTTTCTTAACAAAAATTTGTTGCTATTGAGCCCCCTTGTTGTTCCCCATTGTGTTTTTAGCCTGCACCTGGATCATATCATCCCCAAGGCATACCGTGACACCAATTTCTACTTCCATTGTGCTATAGGTTTGCATTCCTCTCTTCCAATGAATTTTCCTCCTTGTGAATGGTATCTAAAACCAGATGCCCTCTTCTTTAAACATTTCTTTTGGCAATGTTGAGCTCTTTTCTATTCTGAAAAACCTCAGTCGCATGGCAGTGCTTGTTGCTTGTTTTTCAGATATATTTTCTTTTTCCACACCCTCTCTTTAGTTATTAATTAAAGGAAATAAAAGATGATGGGTCTTGGCCGGGCCCTGCCTGCAGATTTCTGATGCACTCTTGGAATTTTGAGGTTGAGATCTTCCCTTGAATTTCCCCTCTGAGCACAAACTTTGCACCAACTTTATAGCGCACTCAGACTATACTGCCTTTTTAACTTTAAGGATTATTTCTCATGGATCAGGGTTCCAAATCAATGCTCTACCTGAAGAGCCTTTTGTTTAATCAGTGATACAATGAGCGCATTATTTGCTTCATTTTCCAGTGTTTTCAGCTTTTCCATCTGATCTCAGCTTAGTCAATCTTAACACCCTGTTGCTGCTGCTCAGTAGTGATTTCAGCAACCTTCTGATGGACAGAAAAGGGAAATAGACGTACAAAAATACTTCATTGGTAAGGTCTGAACTCCTCACGCTGTCACAAAGATTTAGCCAGTTGAAGAAAACCTATTTCAAATAACTGTATCCAGAACCTTCTTCTTTTGGTCACTAACCAGATCTTGTGACCATAGGAGACGGTTGGACTTAAGATGGAACAGTACATTTGAAAGTCTTACCTTTGGATTAAGCTTCACCACAACAGGTTTGAGTAATGCCCTCAGTTGTGCTAACAAAACCAAACTCTGTCTCTCTATCTCTTTCTTCACAGATATTGGAACTCCTCCACCTCAGACAGGAACATATTCTTAATCTTGAGACAGTAGTCCCCCCTGTTTGCAGATTCAGAGCACTGGACACTTCACATATAGCTGTGACCCACTCCAGTGTGCACTGATGGTCTTGGCTTGAAGAAACCAACAGAACCTCATCATCTGCAAAAAACAGAGATGCTACTATATGGTTTCCAAACCAGATGGCCTCCCCTTCACAAGTATGCCACATGATCCTGTTAATGAAAATCCCCCAAAAAGATCTTGACTAGAAGCCCCACTGGTGCAACTCGGAACGTGAACAAAATCTCTTGCTTTGACTTAGAACCGAATACTCAGGAAAAGCTTTTCCACAACTCTGTAGCAACCCCACAAAATCCCTTGAGGAACACGGTCGTAAGCATTTTACAAGTCTACAAAACACGTGTAGAGCGAGCAGTCAAACTTCCATGATCCCCTCAGTAAACCTGCCAGACTAAACTTCCTCTACTAGGCAAAAACTACCATACTACCGAATGAATGGATCAAAAATAAGAAAACCTGCTCCCTCTGGCACCTTGGAATAAACCCAAGAATAAAGTATAAGTTGGACGATATCATTACTGTGCGTCATTTGCTTTTTACCTGCCATTTCATAATTATGGTAATGGATCAACTTCAGTTTTTAAAGTTTTATCTTTAGAGCAAACGCAGGTCCAAAAGACAACAACTTTCAGTGCAATGACAATACTGAAACATTCACAATAAAAATAGATAAAAAATGATGATATAATGATGATAATTATAAGCAACTTGGAAGCAGTTTGGAACAAGCCAGTTACCATCACTTAAAAGTCTTGTTTTTTATTTCACACAATAATGCATTCTTTATACTTGTGAGATCAATAAAGCTCTTATCTTAAAAGTTCAAATGCTTTTACCTTTTGCTGCCTATGTTGTTTTATTAATGTCGGCTTTTGCTTTTCATTACTCTTTATACTTCGAGGAGTACACATGGATTTCAAGGACTCCAGTCCCAAAGTCCTTTCTTGGAGTCCAGCAAGGACCCCAAACAAGGACAAGTCCCTAATGCTGCTCCTACCACTTCACACTGATAAATAACTTTACATTTTTGGCATAGTTGGAAATTTGGGTGTTAGCGGATGTGTCGACCAGCTGGGATTTGAGGGTATTGTAAAGACGGACAAAAATCATCATAACACCATCTCAGGGATACCTGAGGAGAAAAAGAAAGAGAGACATGAGTTGATGACAGCAATAACATCACCAGTCCATGGAGAGGAAAAGTAAATAATGAAAGGTCCCCGAGAATCATAGTCTCCAGAGCTACCAACAAGCTCTGTCAAAATGGAAGGTTTTAAGCATAATTTTAAAGATAGAGAAGGATCAGACTCCTGGACAAATACTAGCAGCTGGTTCCACGAAAGTAGGACCTGATAACTGTCTCCCATTCTACTTTTAGAAATTCTGGGAATGAGAAGTTAACCTGCATTCAAACAGCGAAGCGCTCCATTGGGAGACTTTTGTACGAATCTATGGGATCTATGGGATCTTTAGAATACAATGGAGTTTAGCTTTATGAGAGTGGAACAGAATTGTAAGTTATTTTTTTTTATTAGACAAAGAACCATTGGATAGAAGTTAAACTGGCCACAATTTAAAACTTTGAAACTTGTGTTTTTTAGACCTACTCCTGTCTACTTTCTCTAACCCTATCAAGGCATGAGGGGGAAAGGCATGGAGAAAAACTATACAGGTGATGCATGCCACCCTGGGAATTTCAGCCATAAAATAATTTACAGTGGTTGGTTTAACCAACAGGCAGACAGGTTTCTTTAACATTAGGCTGGAGAAAAATAAGAGTACAAAATAAGGGTTATCCGAGTTGCACGTGACAGACACACTCAGTGAAAGTAACCAAAAGCCCAGAGGATCTACAATAATGCAATTTAAAAAGTAACCAAAATGGATTAATCACCAAAGTCAGCTAATGTATAGAAAAGATTACTAAAATGGAATGAAACCAAAATGACAATAGTTGCAATACCCAATCAAAAAAAGAATATTTAGCAATATTTAGGTATTAAAAAGATCTTAATTGTAATAAAGTTAACTATGTGGGCATGGGGAGTCCATGTTTTTGATGCTCAGTTGTTTCATTCCTTGTGTACTTTGAAATCAATCAAAATTCTTACATTTGAAATAACGCATTAAGAAGCGAAAATTATCCAAACTGACACAGGAGAATTAACAGCTGAGTATATTTAAAAGAAGATTTTACCATAAACAGCTGTAAAATCAGGAGTCCGCTGGAGGCAGCGTGCAGATATTTAGTTTTGTTGAGTCCATTTTATGCAGCAGAAAAAAATTGTGGAAAATGGGAGAGCAGAAAGAAAGTGCAAGTAGTTCCATCTTAGTTTGCTTTTCGAAAGCAGAGTTTTCAAGAGCTTGAGGAGCACGCAACCTCACAATTTGGGGGACCTCACCTATGCACTTGCCCTCCAGAATCCTATATAAGTGAGTCTATTGTAAATAAAAGGAGCAGGGGGAGGGGTGTGTGGGAAAAGACCAGGAACCCTCTTGGAAATAAGCACCCTCACTCCTTGTGATGAGTCCACTGAGTCTGAGCCCAGAGCTACACCAAACCCCCCAAGGAAGAGCTCACACACCTCTGAAGGGCCCTCAAGTTTTCAGTATCCCCAAGTACACACTGGCCTAAGTGTAAAACCCACCACCCCGGAACCCAACACAGCAATCCATGAGTGCAAATGGTGAGAATGGTGTACCGCTTTTAGGACAACTGATTGACATTTTGGCTATTCATCGCAGTAAGCAGCGCATTCTGTATATGTTTGAGTTTGGGACAATATGATCTTTCATCATGCCCTTATTTGTGGGTGTACTTTCAGAAAACATGCTACATTCACCCAGTCAAACACACTCATCGTTTTCTGTAGCCTGTAGAGGTTTTTACAGCCACACAGTGCTTTGTAGAGAAAATTCACAGTTGGATGCATTGGCAGTCAGTGTGCACATGCTAATTTGATTCAGAATCAAATATTTACTTGTGCCCTATGAGATTTTTTTTTTCAAAAGGGAAGAATCCAGAATATGCTTCTGAAGCTATATATGAGTGAACTCCAATCTCTTTTTTCAATATTCTGTAAAGGTCCTCCAGAGTGACCCAAGCTTGACCATTTTGCTTGCCAGTGACCCACTAGTTCTGATCAATATTGAAAACCTGACAGAGAGAGCTGGTTAGTATGTCCACCTGTTTCACCCAAGATGGAGGTTGGTATGATTAACAAAGCACACACTTAATATTTGTCATAAGATAACATGAACCTGCTACTAGCTGTTTGTAGGATACTGCTACTATAACACTGTCTGCAAACTGCTATGTAGTCACCAGTGTTATATTTGAAAATGGGTACATGAAAATGTCCATTGTTTTCTTAGTACTTTTTCTTACTACAATAATTCTCATCATTAAAATGTGCGCTTGTGCACGCTCTGGATTGGTGATTGGATCGTAGGGAAGATTCAGTGCAATCTACTGGGTTCTTTAGGACCTTTTGTCAATCGGCTTTGGATATATTGGATGTATTTTAAACTTAATGAGTTGGAGGTATTGAAATGTAATTATATTACAATTCATTAGATTCTTGATTTTTGCTTGGAAATTTACATGAAAAAAGGGTATCTATTAGAGGAGTATGATCTGATCCAACCTAATGTTGTTCCTTTAACCCAAATAACAAGTTCAGGTCTCTAATAAAATATTATTATCAATAGAATCAAATATAGAACCAATATAATTCATGATATTCACCAGGGTAGAGGCAGGGTTTAGGTAAGAGAATGTACTATTCTTTAGTTAACCATCACAAAGATGGAAAAACAAGTTTGTATGTATGGGCAAACGAGTAGGAGAGTGAGAAAAGAGAGGCAGCTGGACTTTGTCAAGTCTGATGGGAAACATTCCTGTTAGTGTAGCAAAACCCTGTGACTGCTGCCATGATAACCGTGGCACCTCTATGTCAAACACAAACACACATAAAAGCTTGCACAGCTATCTTTGTTAGGTCATTCCCCGGACTCCTATTCATTTTGTATAACATAAGCCTTTATTTAACCCTTAACCCCTAAGGATTATGAATTTATGCCTAGTGCTAAATTCAATCTTACCTCAATTGATGCCCCAGCCCTAACTATTACCTAAAAAAAATGTTTCCGTCTCATATAAAGATTGTTGGTGGGCATGGTTAGCGATTTTACCAGAGACAGTTTTAATACGAAAACTCAAACAACAATTAACTTATACAGACTCATATCACAGGGCTTCCACATTACATCACTGGGAACCAGGCAATGGATCTCACTGTGTCCACTCTGACATGCACAAACATACAGATCCTGTGCATTTCGGTGACCTCAGAATGGAAAAATCTTGTCGAGATAGCATCTTATGCCCCTCGTGTGAACAGAAATACAGCACAAGAGTACATATATAAAGCACACATAAAAACTCATTTGTGAAATTAACTGTGACGTTAACATCAATGTTATGCAAGACCTATAATAAATTGATGATTTAATCAGCTAATTATATATTTGTATCATATCATAGTGTATTATATTTTTCCCATTTTTGTTTAATATATTACATAATCTCAACTCCAATGTACTATTTAACTTCAAAATCATATAACCTTTGATTAGGATAAATATTTGCTTTTTTGAGAGAGTTTTTCCTTCCATGTGATCTGTCTCTTGCTCTCAAACTTAACAAAACACCCCTCTAATCAGTCTGCTGGTCTGCAAGGCTCCTGGCCTTATGGTTGCTGCAGCCTTTCAGCCCCCCACCACCCCAGCATCCACCTTTAGACTCCAGGTCAACAATAATTTGAGTTATTTGAAATGCTGTTCACTGTATATGGACATTTTGATACAAATTGTGTTTTACTTGCAAAAACTTTAATCATGTTTGAAATTGTATGGTAGTATCCACTATACCACAGCAAAAAATTTGCACAAAAGTGTCTTAAAATATAGGGGAATAAAAAAAAAGAGGATAAACCTCTCAGGGTTAGGGCTGGCAAATAGCCAGGTATGTAGCAACAACTACACATGCAGTGATTAAGGAGCAAAGACATCTCCGTAAGACGACCAGGAAGGTAACTAGATATCTAGCAATGAAAGAGCAGAGATCTCTTCAAGGAAGCAGATGAATACTGAAGCTGGGACCAGCTCCTGCTGAGATCCAAGGGCCTTGGACCCTCAGTGAACTAATCTCTGTGTTTTACTGTGGTCGGTAGTTTAGATGAAGATGCAGGAAGATACCTAAGGATGGGTAAAGAGAGAATCGTTGGTTGTTATATGCTCAAACGTTGGATTGCAAATACTGGCAAATTTCAGAGTGATACCGCTAATTTTTTAACGGTCTTTCCATATGTAGAAAAATGTATGAGATCCCTCAGCTAAATTTAATTTCTAGGGATTTAAATGGTTTTTGGATACATCTCTTAGCAATAATCATACCAAGAATGTCTCCACTGTAAATATCTAAAAAGCTCAGTTTTAAAAAGAAAATATGAGCTGCAATTGTTCAAAGGAGCAAGTGTCTATCCATGCATAGGTCAGCTAAAATAAGAACACTCATATAGATGAACTTTCTAAAGGGATGGCAAAAGGTATCGTTCTGCCATATTGCTGTGAGTACAAAGGTGTTTGTGAACTTACACACTTTGGTTCTCCTACTGACCACAGGGGGCTTTGGGGATGAGAAAAGATGATAGGGAGCAAAGTCATGTGGGCTAAGCTTTTTTCCATGTCTAACGTGGTGGATAAAATCATCACCTTTTTTTAAAACCAAATTGCAAGTATACCATAACTCTGACATTGACAGCCAAGTAGCAGTGCAAAAACTAGACCTTTTGACTGTTGGAGATGGCCTTTAGCAATCCTATATTTTTTGTACCCACAAAAAATCACATGACAATGGAATCGAGAAGAGCTATAGGAAAGATTTAGGAATAACAGGAAATTTGAAATAATGCTACAATCATGGCAGCAAGACCATCTCAAATGGCGTTTACTAATCCGATCAAAGATTGAGGCAGTGTTCACCATTTTTCTTTGGTCATCTTGAGTTCTTTAATTTTTCTGTCAATTCAGTCTGAAAAGGTCACCTGATGTTGGGAATAGTGTGGCTTTTTAGAGTGTTTTCTAAATGCAAGAACTTATATTTGCTGGGCTTCCTGGTATGATGATTAATGTGAAGTTTGCTCTGTACACCCAGTGATTACACATGGTTATATCCCTGGGAACACTTCATGGTTGTCAGTCTCCTCACCATCGGCCTCTGGTTCTGTGGTTCTTCCACCCTCTTGCCCACTTTGCCACTATAAGGACATGCTCCCTAACACTGATTGCCGGGGGCTCAATGGCTTATGGGAAGAGGAGCGGTGAGAGGGTAGATCCCTGCCGTGTCCCCCTCTTCAAAGGAAAGTAGTGTGATGTCTCTGAGTTAGTGAGAACAGATGCGGAGTTGCTTTTCTTTAGTTTTAGCTCGATAAATGCTAAGCAGCCAACCTCTTGAAAACCTGAAGTTCGACATCCAAATTGTTCACCTCCAAAAGCTCACCAGCAACAGTTTTGTTCATTCTGCAAATGGTACATTCAGTTTTAAATCAATTGAAAATCTTTCTGAGAAAGCTGGTACACTGGGTCAATGTTTGTTTAGATTGCACTGTTACTGTCGGTGGTCGTGGAGAGAACAAGACCGAAAAGCATCATGGGTCAATCAACATAATCTTTGTCCACATTAACAATGGTTGCAGCTGGGCTGCATGAACCTGACTCAGAAAACAAAAAATGAAATGCAAAATTCTGCACATTGATAAATCTATAGATTCCCTCATTGGGAGAGTGAGATCTAAAAGCCTTGGCTTTTTCTTTCTGGTTTTGTGATTGTATCTTTTGAACGTTCCAAGATTACTATGACTTTTTGGACACATATCAGTTAATTTTTTTTCTTTAAGACCATGTATTTACTCGTCTACACACACACAAACACACACACACACACACACACACACACACACACACACACACACACA
>CAJRST010017779.1:3239625-3251709 GCA_907169785.1 Menidia menidia | reverse complement strand
CACACACACACACACACACACACACACACACACACACACACACACACTCATTTTCATATATATATACATATAACATACACTGGGCCACACCGATATAAACAACCAGACACAAACATACTCACTCCTGGTGGCCTCTTAATAAGGTGATCAGCTATATTACTGCATAACTTTGAATGAAAAGTCATTCTCTAGATTTTTTTCACTGCTTTAGAAAATATACTGTAGATACCCCATTGTAATTAATTTTGTGTTTGCCCACATCTTATTACGTACTAAATTACATGATCTGTTGTCTTTTGAAGATTAATAACTTGAATGAGTAATGTAATTCGTAAAAGGATTATCTTTCATATAAACAGAAATGACTCTCCTTATTGTGGAGATGTATTAATGATCTTGCAAAAACATATCAACTTTACATTTGTGCTTTTCCTTCACCATATGACGAGGAACATGTTAACTGATTTCACATAGAGCAGAAGCTCTTGCTGTGATGAAAGTTGATGATAAGCCTCAGAGGTTCTTCTTTAAATCATAAGCAGTTCTTCCCCACTGACAGGTAGATATCTTCATCCAGACACAGAAGGTGTTTTCATCCTGACAACCATCCTTTTCAAATTCTTACTGATAAGAAAAGGGCATGTCCGGTCTCATACAGCAAGATGAACATCAACACTTCTGTACAGTTCCAGCTGACTGAGAAGCGGAATATACTCAGGCCGAGAAGGGATTTTCTTTTTTATTTTCTAGTTTGGATTGATACAAAATGACTGATAAATTTGTATCTCCAATTTGATTTTGTGGTTAGGTCACACTTTCTTTGCAAACGTAATCTGTGCTGCCTCAAGGTTTGTTCCACGAGAAAACAGACAAAAATAGATATTGGCATGGGCTTTTTAAAAACCTTTCGAATTTGCCAATTGAAGCCTGTACACTTTAGTGGAGTAATCCTTCCCAAAATAATGTTAAGAAACAGCCTGTTTAAAATCATTGCAGTTGTATTTCTCTGAAGTATTGTGTTAACATGCACCTGAATACTCAAGGCCAAAACATTTGCTCTTACAGAGGCAGCAACTCTTGCTTTCCAGCAAATCAAATGCATCTGATTAGCAGCTTGTTGATACTTCTGTTCTAACATTACTGAAGCAGTAAGAAAGGACTTAGTATACTTTTTTCAATGTAATTTTAGTTAAATCATCATTATTTAACAGTCATAATGTTCTACATTAATTTATTTTCTCAGATTATAATTTTTCAATCAATTGAGCTTCACATTTTCTGCTTATTTTTAAACATTAAGCATCTAGAATACAGTCCTGAAAAGACAAATTATTGAAAGACTTAGAGAGATATCAGCAGAGAAACACTCCTAACCAGATGCTTCAGTGACGATGTCCAGACAAGGTTCTGTACCATTGTTAATTCATTTACTCTGTACCACAGGCTTTTCTGTGTGTGTGGAGTGTTTGCATGTGTGTGCGTTTTGTGCGTTTTTCATTAGATACATGAGTGTTTGTTGAATTATGATTTGCCTCCTGGCAATACTGCTGTGTTTCTGCTGGGTTTCTGACCAAACAGTAACTAAATCTGGTTAGGATGTAATTGATGTATCCTCTCTATATATGTGCTGCATGTGTATGAGCTATGGCTCATAAACCAAACCTTGAAGTCATAGATGCACTCTGACAGATGTTTCAGCCCAGCTGTCTTTCTCTCTCTTGGTCTTTATGTTTCAAGCACTTCAACAGTGACGACACAGAAATAAATAATAAAATCTAAACAGAAAAACAAGTCTTTTTTCAAATATTTGTCTTTGTACATAGATAAAAACGGGTGATTGTTTTAAACAGCACCTATCTCAATCATTTCAGTGAAGGAGCAATTGCAACTTCACATACATTTTAAATCAATCAAACTGAAATAACATTTCTAGGGAATATGTTTGTTTGTCAGTGCATTTGCATGACAACAAATAAACAAGGCAACATGAATCAAAAGCAATAGAGTTATTGATGCATTATTTATGCAGTACAACATAACGTGCGGTTAAGTATACGGTCAAGTCAGATGTCCTATTCAGGGCATTTCTATGATCATCTCAGCTCTCTTTACTGTTGAAGTATTTTAATGTTGCAAATTTCAAAGTATTACAAGTGGATCACTTTCGTGTTTTCCACAGTGCCCCTGAAGATGGCACGTTAAGACAGGTGAGATTATCTTTATTTATATTACCTTCATATCTATGCATTGAGCTATACAAGAAGATAAATTAGCAATCAAGTAAATTTAGGATCAATTTACAATATTACTTCTATCAATAGGAAATGTGCAATTGGTTAAACTAGTGGGTAGTTTGTCATGAGAGGAGTAACTGTCAGAAAAAAAAACCTTCGTTATACAAAGGTGGTAGCACGTGACTCTGTTGCCTAGAAAGAACAAAATAGTTAATAATCAGGGGATAGTAATTAGCTAGTTCTTTCTGGACATCATTACTTAAAGACCCTGGGGTCATTTGTTTCTTAAAAAGGAGTGGTCTATGTATTTTAGGAAATAATGACATACCAAGAATGTCAGCATGCAACTTTGGAATTAGGAAAATCAGTAATGTGTGGCAAAATAATTATTTTTTCTTTAAAAACAAACAAGAAATACTCAAGTATTGGAATTAGAACTTAAAATAAAGCTGTTACAGGGTACCTAGGGTACTTTCCAAGAAGAAGACATACTGAGGAAAATACGAACAACTAAGCTGACACTGAATTAAATGATAGACAAGGAACCATGTGTTACAGTTAAAAGACTCATTACGTCTACTACTAATGATCATGATTTAATCAACATTTTTATGAATTTCTACAGACATACACTCATCAGACAATAATCAGTCAGATATAACCATTGATTAATTTCTTTGTAATATCAATCACCCTAAATTAGAGCATGAACCGGTCACAGCGTTTTATTACCCTCTTTCAGTAGACTCCATGAAACGCCTCAACATTTGTGTCATAACAAATCCCTGTTAAGCTATACAAAGATTTTTGGAGGATACTGGAACTGATATTTCATAATATAAAATGATACATTAAGGAAAATAATTAACCTACCTTCAAACATGATAATAAAATACAATACAAAAAAGACCCTATAATGCCATCCAGTTATCGCCCAATATCTCTAGTAAATTCAGACCTAAAAAAAATTGATTAAATTACATTTAAATAAATTTTAAGAAAAGCCCATTCCAGAACACTGGAAGAAATAACTATTCTACCATCAACAACCTGAACCTGGCAACCACAATTGTTTCATTAGACGCAGAAAAAACATTTGATTAGGTTAACTGGAAATTTCTAATTGCATCCCAAATGAATTTGGTTTTGGCTCGTCCTTCGTACACTGGATGAAAATATAATATAGTTGTCTAATGCTTTTGACTTATAATCAAACTTCATTTTGCAGAGAGGCACCATACAAGGGTGCCCACCTTCCCCTTCTCTTTTCGCATTATTTATTCAACCTCTGGCAGCTGCCATTAGTCAAAGCAAAGATCTTGAAGGTATCCAAACCAAAATCGTTGACGATAAGATGAGCTTTTATGCGGATGATATATTTATTTTCCTCCAGAACTCTCACATATCTCTCACTAACACAATCACGCTCGTAAATAAGTTCTCAGCACTTTCTGATTACTCTATTAACTGCTCTACCGCATCCAGACTGGACTCGTGGGGCCCTTCGCTGGGGGTCCTTGGGTATGCGGGGCCTTGGGTTTGCACCTGGATTGTGCGTGGGTGGCCGTGGCCTGGTTCTCAAAATGAGGTTATTAAGGTAAAGAAAGAGATGCCCTAATGTGTTAGGGTCTTAAAGTTTGTTTTGTTAAATTGTAGAATGCTTAAAGGTCATTATAAAAAAATCAATATAACAATGCATTACTTGAACTTTGTGGTTTGGACAACTTGATATGTGATGTAAGCTGAATGTTTGTTTTTATTATGTCTGTTTCCTTTAAATTAGTAACTATGTTCATAGTACCGCCAAAGAAACACCATAGTTTATTCTTCCCTGCAGCAACGTGAGCAGAGCTTACTAAATTTGCTAAAGGTTTTATGGGATGGAGTGTTAATAAATGAGGAAGGAAGTATTTTGAAGGTGGAAGTGCTTGATGGAGATCAGTCAGACAAATCTGTTTTTAAAAATCGTTCAGTTTGAGAAAGCGTTTGGTCCCTGTTAGAAATATTATCTGCCTCTATTACTTTAAATGTAACTTCCAAATTAAAAAACAAATAAAAACATGCTATATAGTAAAATCGTTGTGGATACATACAATACTCAAGTAAAAACAGTAAAGACTTTTGTCTGTCATCTAAAACACACTGAAAAGAAACACAATAACTTCAACTTCATAACTGACATCATAACACCTGAACAGTTTCACTCTCAAAGGAAGCAAGTTGAAATCCTCCCACTGTTATGTGTGAACATCAACTCCAAAAAGTCCTGCACATATTTTTTGCATTTTCCTCTGCAAAGTCTTAAAAATCTGTTTTAAGAATCATGAAGGAAGAACATATTTTTGTGAATAATTTGCATGTGTTTGAATGCTTGATTTAGTGTCTTTAGCTTGAAACGCAATACTTTTTTTTTTGTTCAAGATTTATTGTGTGACGGGGTCACCTAAATAGCCCATGAAACTACCTACAAACCTTTCTATGAAGTGTGTGTGTGTGTGTGTGTGTGTGTGTGCGTGTGTGTATACTTCCATGTGTAATAAACCATTTAATAAAGCCACTGTGGTGGCCTCACTGTGGTGGCCTCATGTGTTTTTGCTTGTGCTGTCTGTGTGAGGTAACTTCAAACAGGAATGTAGTCCTGGTACTAAAAAACCTCTTTAATCTTTTCTTTCTTTTTTTATGTATTCAAGATTAAGTTTTGCAGTGAGTATTTTTCGTAACATAGACCTTTTGAAAAAGTCACTGGCCCCCGACATAAAACTCACATTTAAGCTGTCTTGGTTTGAAGCTCTAGTAAATGTGGCCATAAAACACACAGACTAACTTACACACAAGGTGCTTTTGTTATTTGTTTTTCAATAGTAATAAGACATCATTAATACCACACAGAAATGATACAGTTTTCTTTTTTTATTAGCTAATTTAGGGATTAATACACATGCACTGATCAAACTTTTTTATTTTTATTTCATGCAAGAAATAGAAAATTATTTATACAATCAATAAAGTGATGCAAAACTATATCAACAGACACATTTTTGTGGCTGTTTCCTCTACATGACTCCGCCTGGGATTAATCTCTAAAAAGACAGCTGCATAGCCATGTGCTGGTTAGCACTGTTTCCTCACTGTGACAGAGTTCCTGGTTTTTCTTTTTGGAAACCTTTCTGTGGGAAGTTTGCATGTTGTCCAACTGTGGGTTGTCTTTGGCTTCCTCCCACTGTCCAAAAACATGCACATTTGTAGTTGGTGACTCTAAGTTGACTCGAGGAGAGAAAGTAAGGAGTGTTGGTGGTGTGTGGCCTTGACCACAAGGTCTGCCTTTGATATGGATTTTAGATGGATGCTTTGACGAAAAGAAATTTCACAACCTTCTAAAATGCAGAACGATGAAGAAGGAACAACAAGAATGCAGCATTATGTCTTTATTATGACAGAAAGAGGGTTCTGGGGAACCAGGAGCCTTTCTGTGTGGAATTTACATGCTCTCCCCATGTCTGTCTGGCTACTCCGGCTTCCTCCCACCATCAAAAACATCTATGGTAGGTGAAGTGAAGACTCCAAATTGCTTTTAGGAGTGTATGTGAATGCAAGTGTGTGTGACTGTTTGTATATTAGTGGCCCTACGATGGACTGTTGACCTGTACACAGAGTACCTCTGTTTGGCCAAGTGGCAGCTGGGATAGGCCTAAGCGATATGGGCAGTGAATGAATGAATGAATGAATGAATGCAGGAAAATGTTTAAGTGTTTCTCTTCCCAGCCCTTAGAAAGTATGAGATAACAAAGCTATTAGGATCAGCCCCATAATCAAAAGTGCTTGATAACAATAAATACGAACAAGTTTCTATCTTTACTGCTTTACAGAAGAGTTTATGTTTATGGCAATATTTATATAAACTGCCTTTACAAGGTTTCAGGTCAGGGTTAGTTTTTGTCAGCAAACAAACACATTAAGCCAAGACTTTCGTGGTCATCTCTCCATGTGCGACACGTGCATTCTTTTAACAGTTTATCATCTGCTCCACCATAAAATAATAAGATGCAAAAATATTTATTTTGATTAAATAAAGGGGCATGTACTCTGTGCCAATGTAAATATGATGCTCACATTTAGTGATACACCTACTGTTGAGTGGCGAATTGTCACATTAGGAACTGTTAAAAAAAAGTTAAAGCTGAATATGAACTGCAGGGATACTTTGAATCCATCAAATAGTGCAAATTTTGTACAAGGCAAAAAAATTGAATCCAAGGACCTGGATGACAACTGTGGCATTGTGCAGAGAGAAAAAATCACCTTCTCTTAAATATAAACTATAAATAAGGTACGTTTTTGGATCTTAAGGTGACCAAGAGTTTGTCTTAATCCAAGCAGAAGAAGAGGAGGTTTAAGTGGGAAAGAACCGCTGATACGGAGGGGTGTACCTGAGCACCAGACTGTTCTGAGGCCTGTTTGAGTCGACTGTTGAAAGAAGAATGATGCACATGTTTGTTAACATGAGGAATCAGTCTGACATTCCTCTCAGTGACATTGATTTGAAACAACAATGTATAATCAGTTCAAGGCTTCTTCAGCTTTGTTGCAAAAATGAAAGACACTCAAACTCCCTCTTGTAATGGTATCCTTAGAAAATACTGCAACAGTATATTTTCCTTTTTGGTTGAGAAAAAATATTTAAAATGCATTTCCCTGCATTATCAAGAGTTTTTTGGACTATGTTGAACCTTGGAAGACTCTGTCCCCTGCTGGTCATAAAGAATGTTGCACTATGATTAAATTAAGTATCCGGTAGCTTATTTTTTAATCAACATGGCAACAATGATGTTGCTTCATTCTACAATTTCATTCTCCTCCAAATTCCGCCTAAGCCAACGTCAAATGCCCTTAAATGCTTTCTTAAAAATAACTATCCCCTTAACTTATCATATGCCATCAGGAAAGAGTTTGGACAAATCAATTAATTCAAAATGTATGAAAATAAGTGCATCAAAACTTTTGCCTGCGACTGTATATTCCATTTATCAGTGAAAAATAATTCATTTGAATGAAATATTTTTTTTAAATAAGGCAATTAATTATTGTCTTTTACAGATAACATAATTTTTTTGTTTGTTTACCATCAACGTTTTTGCTGTAGGACCACCAACATTTGATCCATAAAGAAAACTCAACTCGGCCAAGATTGGCATTCGCATTTGTTATTGTGTGTGCTCTGTGTGTGTGTGTGTGGGTGCAATATCAGGAATTGATTAGTTAAGAGGAAGAACTATGGCGCAGCCTGTTTTTTGTCAGTCTGTCCCAGATTGAATTTGTATCCAAGGCCGAAAGGAAATCCCGTACACACACACTGAAATCCTCACAGGCAACAAGGAAAAAGTAACCAAAAAATTCAGCTCACAGAAAAAATAAACAATTGGTAACATACAACGAATTTGATGTAGAGAAATAGAAAGTGACTTGAAATAAACAGGATCTTTATTAGTTGCTCTTAAAAAATCTCATGCAATGTTGTACTGATAACTGGTTTCTAACCAGGGTTGTGGTGTTATAGATATATATGTTTAGACATCAAAGCTGTTGTGTTACTTTATGTTCTATTACCCATTCTATTATGAATTATTATTGTCATTATTATTAATACGAAGATTAATCCAATCAAAGAGAACATACAGGTCCTACATATTTTATTTAGATTATTGTTTTTTCATCATCAAGGTTTTTGTTTCTCGTTGTATGATCAGAATTACATATACTCATGAGAATTAAGCTTAGTTTTTCTGAAATTGTATAAGATATAGGCAAATTTCAAGTACTAGTGATTGATAAACTATTAAGATAGAATTGTGTGTCTTTATTTTTGTAGCAGTGTTAAAAAAGGTAAGTTTTTGAGAATATTCACAAATTTAAGTTGAATAAATTAAGAAATAAAACTTTAATTAAACAATTGTTTTAAAATCTGAACGATTGTGATTAGGTTTATTTATTCTGTGAGGAAAAGTGGTTAATTAATTAATTCAAATATAAGTTTTTTTCCCCGTCCATCAGTAAATCTATCATTTATACCCGATAAATCCAAATCAAGCTTGCGGGCTTCTGCAGTCTTTCCCAGCTGTTATAGCTGAAAGAAGCACAAATGGAATGGTTGAAAATATACTTATTCTTACTCAATTTATGACCAGTTTTGTTATTGTGCAAAAGTTGCAGAGAAATATCTTTATTTATCATTAATTAAAATAGAAAATATAACGCTTTCACTGATTGCAAACTTTAGAATTAATGTGAGTCCTGAGCGTGGGTCGAATTCTTGAAGGCTTGCGTGCGCTGAAACTCACCGATTGATTAATCTTCCACGGACAGCATCCTCAGTCACTGTGTTTTGTCCTGGAAATGGTGCGAGCGCCTACGCGATCTGCAAATCCAGGCTGTTCTGCACAGGTCATCTTGGTCGCTCTGCATAGGCTCCAGGGAAGAAAAAAAGGTCTAAAACCTACTGAAGAAAATCAGTTAATGTAAGTGCTGTCAAATAAAATGATGGAAAGAAAAACTCATTCTAAAACATGCTTTTTGAGCCTACACACTAACACTGTAACAGTGATTCACATGTAAAATGTGATTCTTAGAAAATAACCAGTGACTAAAATCCCAGGCCTGTCAACATGACTTAAATATCACAATTTCTGCTCCTGCTAGTAGCACCCAACTGCATACTGAATATATGGTCTTATGTACATTTTTTAACAAAAATTTAGTAAGATTTAAGGTTACGTATAATTCTAACACAAGTATTACATTGAAAGAGAGGCATGGAGACAAACAATAGGAAATGTGCATGGTGAACCATCACTTCATTCATAAATTGCCTGAATGTTTCCTGACACAAAACAAAAAGCAATGAAGACTGTTACCGTTTCATATTTTTTTACCTTTAATTGCGAGATTATTAGCCACATAACTGGCCATATTCACCTATTATATTTGTCCAGACATGAGGTTTTGTCAAAACAAAACATAGATATAAATAACTAGACATGAACTAAACATTTAATAAGAGAATGACAGAATAATGAGAGAAATTAACTGTATACTTTATGCATTGCTGGATATTGTCCTCTTGTGCACATTTATCCTGAACTGAACTCCACATGAGCTAGGTTTCAGCTCAAAATCGCTAGATCCAGCAGTTTCCCGCTCTGACTGTCTTCTGAGTCACAGAAGGCAGGCTCTCCAGTGCGGGTGTAGCGTTTGGACTCCCCCAACTGAAGCCATTCACCTGTAGAGAGGAGCGAACTTTACTCTGCCTTCCCTTTCAAAAAGCCATACCCCCTTGGCTCCACTCAGTAAAACCCACTTGGAAACTATGATATCCCTCTTTCCTGCTCGACCCTTGAGCACAAAGGCCATCCTCTCTCTTAGCCTGGCTCCCATCTCCTTCTCCTGTGAGACAACAAAACCTATGCCTGCTTTGCTCTCGCAGCCTACAAGATCGGCGCGGTCTACATTTGGTCCTTACGTTCCTCTGTTTCTCCACTTTAGCCCCATCAAGGCAAGTGGACTGGGAGATGACCCGGGGTAAGCTCGAGGACTAACACGACAGGATCAGAAAAAGCAACCTGAGTCCTTTTTATTGACACCAAAGACTGGTCCTTGATTGGACATGTGACTGTTTCCAGCACTTTTCCCTCAAAGACGGTGGTAAAAAGCCCAGGGCATCCGCACTAGCATCTGGGCCCCTAAGCTAAGCATGGATTCCAATTTTCTGTTTTGTAACGGCTTTTCTGAGATTCAAACGTGATAAAGATGAGAAAGTGAGAGTTATTGGAGTAATTTTATGTCAGCTGTGACCTGGTATACTGACTATCCTCTGTTGTTTTCCAAGGTTCCTTCAAACATAAGTCACGCATTAACATTTGTAGTCTTTCTTAACCACAACTGGACATCCAGAATGGTATTTATATATCCATGGTTTGTTTTTTGTGGTGTAATATTTTTGCCATTTGCTTTCATATGCAGGAAAATGTGCCCGCACAGATAAAGAAACCAGAGATATCCAGGTAACACATTCACCCACTGTTGTATCACATGATCATGGCCGCCATTTTGTCTCAGTGTTTTCCTCTCTTCTCTAACACAGGCATCCACACATGACGACAGATATTTCTCAATTTTCTTTGTTTTCTTGATTTTTGTGGCATAGGATTAGTTTAGTACAAAGCGGTTTAAGGAAAGTACCATTAATTTAATTATTTTGCTAACTTTAATGAATTGTATTGTAGTTTTTCAAAGGAGACGTTGTAGTCATTGTGTCACTGATATCTAATAGTGGATTCTTAGTTTTTCTATATACTTTGTACATATTTTATTTCTAAATATTACTATTTGCCAGTGGTCTAAAAATCAAACCAGCTCCTGTTTGATCCCAAACCCTGCGGAAGTATTCAGCAATCTGTTCCCCATTCATTAGCGGACTGTTATATTCATCTGTTGAATTGCCTACCTTTTTCTGACATTTCAGTTCTCTATCTTGGTTGCCTGCCTACCGTCAAACTCTGCCCGCCCACCTGTCATTCTGCCCGCTGTCAAACCTTGGAATCAGGTTACTCAAGCCACGGTCTTTCACAAAGCTTGCATCTGGCATTTTTGGCGAATAAACACAAAAAAATGTTTAACTCTGAACGCATTCTACTGTCTCCTGGAAAGAGCAGTCCGATTAGATCTTGTGATAGAATGACCCACAGATATGGAAACCCATCCAGGTAACATTTTTTTAAAAGTTGCAATTTTAAATACTCTCTTTGGTCTATTTGACAAAACTGATCCACACAAAAACAATAATCCCAGCCAACAAATCATGGTTCTGCCCTAGTCTCCCTTATTTCCTAGCTGCTTCTGGAGTTACTCTGTCTGAATCAGCCCTCAGTTTCTGCCTTTTTTCTGCTTCATTACTTGCTAATTATGGAGATGATGAAACCACTTATTTATGACTTAAACCACTCGAAGATTTCTTATGTAATGAGCTTGCTCAACGGCAGGGGAATTGCTTGGGCTAGAGCCACGCTGCATACAAGAGTGTGGAGATGTTGTCTTTTTAGGGTTTCTCCAATAGAATAACTAAGGCCTTAAATCATCCATTCAGGGTCGGGGATGCCATTAAACAGCCATTAACCTCCATTAGGGTTCAACTAGTGTGGCCCATCATTCTATTGATTTCCATTCATTGGCAGCAGATGGACTTTACATTATATTGAATTTGTTGTGGTGGATAGGTGTAGCTGTGGATCACGTGGTGTCGGTATAGATTGTTAGGTTACCTGCATACTCACCAGGTGAGTTTTAGTGAGTGGGTGATAGTTTAAAACTCGACTTTTTGTTGACAGTTTTATGCGTCAAATCCTTTGCTTTAGTAAACACTTTTTATTTTGCCTTTGATCACTGCTTCAACCTGGGAATATTTTTCTATGCTGCAGATCTTATTATGAAGATCTTGATGCTAATAAGGGAATAAATACCTGGCAAGTCCAAGATACGGTTAAGTATCTTGGACTTGCCAGGTATTTATTATAGTTTGTATCATTGTGAGAGAACCTGGGGTACTCAAGTAATTTTTCTGTTAAACTAGTTCTACCCAAAATAAACTGAAACAAAGACTTGGAGCCTGGCATGTCCTTCATACTGCCTAAAGTCTCTGCACCCCCTCAGGTGTCCCTGTCACTGTAAGTGGACCAACCAGTACCCCTCAAGGTCCAGATATCGCCTCCATTTTTTTTTTAAATCAGACATTGGTCATTTTTTTTCATTTACAGGTTAAACAGAGAGATCGTGGACGCGTAATATGCTTGGAATCTAAGCA
>CAJRST010017779.1:3184701-3205975 GCA_907169785.1 Menidia menidia | reverse complement strand
GAGCTAACAGACAAGTTGTATGACCACTTGATGACTGGACAGATGTATCACATACCAATTGTACCGAAAGGTAAATGTCTCTCAGACTCAGTCATCTCAAAGATCAGAAAGCAAGTGGATGGACATAAGAGGAGCTTTTATCCAGAACTCCTGTATTCCATGACAGAAGATGCTGTTGGGAAATTCGTCCAGCAAATTCTTCTGCAAATGATCAAAGAAAAATCAGAGCAAGCAGTTGACAATGAAAATGCAGCAGGCGCTCTTCAAGACATCGAAAACCTTCTCACAGTAGGAATTCCACCACCAGAAGATACAAAGGCTGAATCGGAGTCCTCTCAAGACTCAGCGCCGCCCTCACACTCAAGTCATTTGTCACAACCTGGGGAACAACGTGAGGATGATATTGTTAATGAAAATGAGGATGAGAACGAACCTGCACAGGTTGATGAGAAGCATGAGGATGATCAAGTTACTGAAGAGTCATCCTACGAAGAAGACGACGAACCACCCCAAGCAGCACCTAAGTTGACTGAACACTCTTTTGAGACTCTGACAAACAGCTTCACCTTGGCGCTGCTTCTGAGGCTTTTATCAAAGTCCAAATCAGAGAACATCGACTTTAATGATGACACAGCGGAAATCCAGAAAAGGCTGTTATTCTTGGTGTGCCCTACAACTGATTCAGTGGACTGTGAACAAATGCTGATGGAAGACAACCTAAAAGACATCATCGAGGTCGTCGGAGAAAATTTCAAAAGCTTTGGCTCAGTGCACAAACTCCTGAACGCAGCCATGGCAACGGATGGCACAGATTTTGATGTGCTCATCTCATCTCTGAAACACAAGTTAAATGTTACAAAAAGGCCCAAAAAGAAGAGCAAAATAAGGAGATTTTTTTTTTCAGTTGGAAATCGGATGGAGAGGGCTGTCAGATTTTTGAGAAAAACCTTTGAGTTACTGCAGAGCTCCTAAGACCCATTTCAAAAAGAAAACTCATTTTCAATGCAGCATATCACACCTCCTTTCCAAATGACATCAGTAGATTTGGTAGAATGTGTGATTGGGAAGTTAGCTTTTACTTCTTTTTCAGTGTTTTAACCTCACCCTTCACCCTGGTCTGGTGTATGGTATTGAAATAATTATCATTACTATCAATACCTTTACCATTTTTCATCCAGTCTATGCGTTAATGTGTAAGCTGCCTCCCTCTGCTCCCTCTGGCCTTCTCTCCCTCTCTCTCTCTTGCCTTCTCTGTCTTTCACCCCCAACTGGCCGAGGCAGATGGCCGCCCACCCTGAGCCATAGTTCTGCTCGAGGTTTCTGCCTCTTAAAAGGCAGTTTTTCCTTGCCTGTGTCGCCTAGTGCTTGCTCTTGGTGGGAATTGTTGGAATTCTGTAAAAAACTCAGAGTAGTTTCTGACCTGCTCTGTTTGGAAAGCGCGGTGAGATAAATGTTGTTGTGATTTGGCGCTATTTGAATAGAATAGAATAGAATTCTTTTTCTTGCTCTGCATTTTAAAATAAAACATTTTTAAAAAGATTCTAGAGTCTTGTTCTCATTGTGTTTCCTTTTTAGTTTATGTAAGATGGTATTGATGTAAAAATGTGTCTATACAGTGTAAAAAGTCTAAGTGATGTTGAGAAAATTTACCATAGATAAATAATAAAATGATAGATAAAATGGGAAGAAAATAAGATCTTAAATTCCATGAATAACCCAGAGAGGTGAATCATATTCTTGATATATTGATATAATATTGAACAATAGAGGAAGGAGTTCCATTGAAAAAGAACAAAAATAACAGCTGGACACCATTTCTGCATTGAGTATAAGCGATTTTATGAAATGTTTATTTTAGTAACCGAGTGTACAGGTGTAAATCCATTTAATCCACATGGAGGCAGGGAACTTGAGTTGTCATTTTTTACTTATGAATAATCACCCAGCAAGTAAGTAAGTAAGTAAGTAAAGTTTATTTATATAGCACCTTTCACAGACATCAAAGGTCACAAGGTGCTTCACAGAAGTGCACAATTATACATCAAGATAAAACAACAAAATGTAATAAAAACCATAACTACATAAAACAATAAAATGTAATAAAAACCATAACTACATCGAATGCACTGGAACTGTTAAAAAGATTTGCAAAAGAGATAGGTTTTAAGTTTGCTCTTAAAAACTTCCACAGAATCAAGAGAACGTAGTGGGAGCGGGAGATCGTTCCAAAGCTTTGGCGCAACGGCCTGGAAGGAACGATCTCCTCTAGTCTTAAATACAACAACTGGCAAATACAACAGTGCCAACTGGGACGTCCCACACCAAACTGACCCCGGTGGAGCAACCCCCAATTTGACTATAGTTCCGCCCCAATATTTCCCAATATATAACACTTCTCCCCCTTTAACTGTAAACATATTATGGCACACCTTAAAAACAGTTGTACCTCTGTCTAACTTTGGATAGAACTTAAAGTGCATTGGCTGTTGCCTGACTTCAACACAAACTTTATTTGTCGTCACCATAAGGCGTTACCAGGTCAGTCTTTCTGTAGGCCTATGTGGCCTTATTGATCTCCTCGGTTCTGGTGCTTCCCCAAGCTGGGCTGGCCTGGGGGCCAACGGAGTTCCCGGGGCTGCCGGTTGGGCCAATGGCGTGCCCGGTGCATCCAGTCGGGCCAGCGGAGTGCCCGCAGCTGCTGGCTCTTCAGGTGTGACTTGGCTTCTTCTGGTTCCTGGGGCATGTCAGCTGAGCCTGCGGGGCTGAATGCACTGTTCTTCTGTGCCCCCCGTTGACACCTCTCCCCTCCTGCATCATGGCGATCACGTAGGTGATCCTGGTGCCTGCGCACCTGCTTGCCGTCCAACAAATCCACAACAAAGGACACAGGTCCTGTTTCGTGTTGAATAATTCTTGGCAGCCAGGGCGGACCCATAGAAAAGTTCTAAACATACACATGATCACCTGGCTGAAAGAGTCTGTCTTTTGCGTGATGATCCCGCCTCATCTTCTGTGTGTCCTGCCCCCGGACCACTCTCTCTGCGATGGCTGGATGAAGTAGATCGAGGTGTGACTTTGGCCTCCTCCCCCAAAGCATCTCTGCTGGAGATACCCCTGCCGTGGTGTGTGGCGTGATCCGGTACTGGAAAAGGAAACGAGAGAGATTGGTCTCCAGGGAATGTCCTGTCATTTTTCTCAATCCATCCTTCAGCGTTTCCACAGCTCTCTCAGCTAGCCCATTTGAGGCGGGGTGATAGGGGGCAGAGCAGACATGTCTGATCCCATCCTCGCTGCCAGTGTAGTAACCAAGTA
Organism: Menidia menidia; assembly: GCA_907169785.1. NCBI lineage: Eukaryota > Metazoa > Chordata > Actinopteri > Atheriniformes > Atherinopsidae > Menidia > Menidia menidia. The sequence goes on along the minus strand of CAJRST010017779.1, from coordinate 3,202,663 downwards.
TAAATCCATTTAATCCACACGGAGGCAGGGGACTTGAGTTGTCATTTTTTACTTATGAATAATCACCCAGCAAATACAGCAGTGCCAACTGGGACGTTCCACACCAAACTGGCCCCCGGTGGGACAACCCCCCAGGTCCACGCCCATGAGCGCGCCCGTGGGGGCTCGCATTACCAAGTCCAGTCCGATGAGCGTGCCCGTGGGGGCTCACCTTTCCAGGTCCACGCCAATGAGCGAGCCCGTGGGGGCTCGCATTACCACCACGCCTGCCCCTACAGAACCTCACCTGTTGGTTTCCTTCCATCCCTGACCCCCTCCACCCACCCTGGTTCTGTGTTATGTCTCTTTAGGGCAGTCTGGGAGTCTTCTTTTAGGATTAAGGGACGGACGGATTAAGGGTAGTCTGGGCCCCTGGGCAAAGACTGTACAAACCATGCTACTGTGGTGTGGATTGGGAATAAATTGAAGCGGTTTGTCGCTTTACGTCTTTCCGGACAATTATAGTTAGCCTTATCGTGGCACATTAAGCCACTCGTGTCGCAACAGAGTTAAATGAAACATAGCAGAAATACTAGGTGCAGCTATATGCACACGATCTCAAACGATGTAAATTCAAAAATGCAAAGGGAATTAAATTGTTGAAACTAAGCGCAATCAGAAACACTGTCAATATGTTCAATGAAATTAACAACTTGCAAAGGTTTAGACGTGGGGTGTTAGCTGAAGTGCACCATGTAGCCTAAAATGTTATTGGAAGGTGGGCGTGCGTTAGCTTGTCAGAGAGACAAGTTGTAAAAAGTGTGCCTTAGCTTGTCAGAGAGACATGTTATGAAAGCTATGAAGCTATGAAATCTACCCTAAGGTATAACGACACACACTACCGGACGTAGTCAAAATCATATTTTCTAGAGACTTTATTGCTAACTAGTGCTGCAACGGGGGGCATATGATAAAGGAAACCATATTGTCCTACCTGAAATCATTGCGGCTGCATTAAATCTTGCTATTAGCTGTATGATCCATTTGTCTCATCACCCATACTATACTTACTATGTCTAAATCCTTGACTGTAATTGTACGTTCATTAAATTTTCTATTCACTTATTTTTGCCGTCTATACTATAAGGCAAGGAAGCATGCTATAACAGATTAAAACAAAAAAACGAATAGGCTACCTGTCGCGCTTTCGTGCCGGTGATCCAATAGAACGCATCGCGTGACAGCCTGCATGTGTCACGTTTTAAAGGAGGGGAGAGTTTTGATACATTTGGAAAATTCTAATTTGCCATGAACCTATAAATGGAGTTCCGATTAGATATATTGTCAAGACGTTTAAAACGGGAAATGATGAACAACCTGTCAATTAACCCTAACCCAGGCGTCAATAATCCATTTTCATTAACTTTTTTTCTACTCTTCCTTCTTGCGAAGTCATCCACTAATTGATCAAAATTAAGCTGTCTCACCAGGTCTGATTCAATTGCCAGAAGTGATAGGGAGTGACGATTTTGGCACATCCTAATTGTAATTCCCTCTCAAGTCGAAATCACGAAACCAAGTTGTTCTTAAAGTTACGGGTTTTTAATCACACAACTGGCTTAATAGTGTGCCATGATGCCGTGAGAACATACAAACAGAAAGGCGAATAAATACATTGTTTACGTTGAACGAAACTTCAATGAAAAACGCGACCAATGGTTACATGAGTCATCAAGTCCGTTACATTAAATATTTACAATCTTACAAGAATAACAATAACAAAACACATGTACCTCATTGGCTGCTTTCCCTTGAGAAAAAATTCAAACTCTTCGGTCCTTCAATGTACTATGCACTTATTTAAGCTTCTTTTAACGGGGCTAGCTCTTTACCGGAGGAATTGGCGAGGTGTCTGCCTGCTAGCTTGGTCCAGCATCCTACTGAACAACAGGTAGTATCTCTCAGAGGTAACACCCCGTCTACCCGCGGCAGCGAACGTTGGTTACCCCTTTAAGTAGGACGTGTTTCCATGCCAACGCAAAAAATATACAGGAAATATTTGCTTTTAATATTAAACTGTTATGTCAAATGAACATATTTGTGAACTTTATATTTTTAAGCCAATATTTCTCAACCTATTTATTTATTCTGACTTTAATGGCAGCTACACTCCCACCAAATCACTTGTGATTTTACACACCCCTACAAAACTAAGTAAACACTGGCTGATAAGAGACATTGCAAGGAAAACGTGGCAGTATCACCCGGCCTCAATCAGGGTCACCGTCTTATGGATGGGTCTCTCTAAGTACACTGGCTTCCCAATGCGTTTCCGTTCTTTATCCAAGGTGGAATCACTGATCAGCAGTTGCAGTTTCCTTACGCAACCATCTTCTGCAGGATAGATCTTTGTGACCCTTTGTGAGAAGTAATGGAGTTCGTATCTTTGGACTTGCTTGAACTCTGATGGGAAATAGCATCGCGGAATCTTGACCTCTGACAGGTTCTTCAGGTCCAGGAGCCAAGACTCCCACCGTGGTCTCAGATCGTCTGGCAGTGGATCATCCCATCCGACCTTGTCAAGGCACATTTGCTTAAGTATTTGCTTGCCGATTAGAATGAAGGGAGCAACAAAGCCTAAGGGGTCGAAGATGGAGGCTACAGTCGACAACACTCCTCTTCTAGAGAGTGGGCGTTCGTCCAACGCCCTTTGGCAGGGAGAAGAAGCAGGCAGCTTGTAAAAGTCACCACCAGAAGGCTTGATCAGCAATTAGTGTTTAAGCGCGTCAGTCGTATAGCGCCAACAAACAGTGAAGTCTGAACCGGAAGGAAAATGTGTCGTCTACCAGGTGAGGGAGGACCCTTTATATACAGACAGCGCCACAACCAATTAAAGTCAGGCACTTGTGTGGTGCGTTCAGAGCCCGCAGGGCATACTGCCACACTGAGTTGTCTGATGTGACGCACCATTTCATGCCTAGCACTCTCTCCATCTGTGGTTCTCCTAGAGCCAGGTCTTGACTTCTTGATGAATTTGCACTCTTCAGGTTGTTTGGCAGACATGCTTTGTCCTTATCAAATGGCAATGGCATTTCGCGCTGTCCATTCGCTAGTGTCTTTATGCCCTCCTCTATTTTCGTAATGAAGCGGAGATCATCCTGAGAGAAATTAGCGTCTTCCACGTTTCTGTCGCTGAAGTCGGATTCAAGCACTTTCAGCACATCTGTAAGAACGATTACTTCCTTGACTTGGCTTCTGCATATGTACTGAACTTGACCTGTTAGCTCACTAGATGACTGTAGACTTGGTGTGACTTGTTTCACAATGATTTTGTGGCTGCTTCCAATGGCATCTCCATAGTCAACACAGGGATTGACACAGCCAACGATGCTCCAGCCAAGATCGGTCCTTACTGCAAATGGCTCGTCATCCTTACCTGATATAATTTCTCTTGGACAGGGCTTGAGTCCGCTCCCAGGTTCAGTATGCTCGGTACGTGAGTGGCTCTCAGCAACAACAGGTGGGAGCTGCTCCACGTTATCAGTCTGTGCGGGGGATAAATAGGGATGTGAAAGTACACGTCTTTCAGGTCGATGGACACGAACCAATCGCCCCGCCGTACAAAGCGTAGCAGAGCCATGTCCGTCAGCATCCTGAATTTGTACCGTCTCAGGTATCTGTTCAGTGCGCGCAGGTCTAATATGGGACGCAGGCCACCACCTTTCTTTGGGACCAAGAAGTACCTCGAATAGAAACCGTTTTGTCTCTCTTCTGAAGGTACTATCTGGACAGCTCCTTCGTTTAGCAGGGAGTTTATCTCTTCCTGCAATATGCAAGCTTTGTCCCATTGCGCCCGTGATTCCAGGACTCTGGTGAATCTGGTTGGTGTGGACTCGAACTGGAGCCTGTAACCCTTGGTTAAGGTTTTTAATACCCAATCAGATGTCACACACGCACCACTGCTGGGCCCGCTCCGCCAGTCGACCCAACAGTGGTCCAGCTGACGTGCGGGGCCACACAGCGAGTGGCGCGGCCGCGGCACATGCCGGAGCTCCGGCGGACTGATATGTTGCGCAACGAGTGGGGTTATGACTCCCCCTCGTGGCGCTATGCGGGGCTTTGCAGCCGCGTTTGGTTTCTGTTTTATTTTTGTTTTCATTAATGATCCAGTCTGCGCCCTTGGTTCTGGACCTGGATGCGCAGTGGATAACAACTTTATTAATGAAAAGGGGGGGGAGGGTGTGTTGCGGGGTACTGGTGTGTGCCCTTGTAACACAGGGTCTCTGCAGGGCTCTCTGCAGGACCGACCTTCCTCAACTTCGGGTCGCTGTGGACCGCGAGCGCCGGGGCGGCGTCTGCGCGTCTCTTCAGGAGCCTGGAACTCGGCCTCTCTGAACTGGGCCGGAACAGAAACTTTTCTAGAGGGGGAATGGCGGGAGTCTGGCTGGGCCCAGCATCCCCCCTCTGTGGGCAGCGTCCTAGGTGGCTCACCGTTTTTTCTTGCCCCCGTGAGTGGCTCCAGTGGTCAACTGGGTCCCCTGCGTCAAACGGCTTCTTGGCCCATGAGCCTTTCGGCTCCGGCGGTTTGCTCTGGGCTGCCACCTGAGCTTGAGGCTGACGCCTAGGGATGCGGTAACCCAGCCGGGTCACACCCTGGGCGAACGTCTGCCTGGGAGCTGCAGGAGGAGGGGGTGGCATCTTTCTGAGCAGGCACAGTTGGAGTGCTTCCCCCTCCTTTTTCTTTTCCTGACACCGTCTTTGCATGGTGGCCACAGCCGGTCCAAAGAGGCCCTTCGAGTCCACAGGGACGTCAAGGAGTTGGGCCTTCTCTTTTTGGGACAGGCTGGAGAAATTAGCCACCTGCTCTCTCCTGCGCGACCATCAGGGCCATGGCTCTCCCTGAAGCTTGGACCGCGCACCTGTGCAGGCGTAAGCAGAGGTCAGTGACCACGCAAACTTCATCCCACACAGCCGAAGAGGGTGAGGCTGTCATCTCCTCCTGCAGCTCAGCCTGGTAGGCAAGCAGGAGAGAAGATGCATTTAGGGCCCTCACTGACATGGCTACATATTTGTAGCCTTTTTCAGTCAGTGAGGACTGGAAACACTCAGCTTTTGATGGCAGAGTGGGGCCTGCCGCAGTCATGGCGGACTTCTGGCCGGGGTGGAGGTGGGATGCCAGGAGGGGCTCGACTGGTGGGAGGTGGGAGAAGCCATTCTCCTCCATGCCCACCCAATCCAGCGGCAACCTCCCTGTGTGGAGCTCTTCGCCGTGAGTGGGTTGCTCCACGTGCGAGTCGCTTCCTCCAGGCACTCAGGGAACACCGGCAGGAGCTGTCAGGCGGAGGGTTTAGCTTTCCCGCCTTCCCTCATACCGAGACGTGGAGGTCTCGGTTGGGGTTTCTGGCCACTCGACGCCCAGCTTTGCAGCTGCCCTCCTGCAGACGTCGTGCAGGTCGGTTCCAGCGGGCGGGTTTGAAGGGCCGCCACTCGCCTCCTCCCTGGAGGTCAGCTTTGCAGCTGACGTGGGAGTGAGAGGGTCGTCCATGTCTGAGTCATCGTCGGACTCCAGGCTAATGGACTCGTCCCCCGAGTCTGCATCCTCCACCACTTCCACGGTGTCCTCCTCTGCCTGTAGCAGGCATGATTCGGGGACCTCGTGTACTGGGAGTGGGGCGACCACATCAAGGTGGTCGCTCCAGCTGGTGATCAGGGGAATGGTGTCTCCCCCGGGGCACTCAGCCTCTGACTCCGATGGTGGTGGGGGGTTGGGTACCCCCATCATCGGGTCAGTATTCGACAGGCTGGCCTGCCTCGCAAGTCTGCGTCGGCGGGTCTTGTTCGACAGCCACGCGCAGTGCTCGCAGGCGACTGTGCTTGCCAAGGCGACCCGGGCGTGTTGCAGCCCGAGGCACGCCGAGCAGGCAGAGTGGGTGTCCGCCCAGGAAATTTTCTTCCCACACACACACAGCTTGGTCGCTTGTGTGAGCCCCTCCATGCTACTGGGCAGCCTGTATGGGGACAGAGCTGAGGGTCGCTATGGACGGGGTTCGTGCGGTCGGAATAGCTACTGTTTGGGAACAGCTAGCTCTCACTGCGGAAAAACTGCTGCTGTTTGGACACAGTCCAGCTGACTCTCGTCGCTTTGCAGCGGCCGGTAAGGTAAAATTTAACAGTCGGCGACCGAGTGGTTAGCTCGCTCTATGACAAAAAGCTAACGTATAGCAAACCGTGCGTCCGAGAGATGCTTCCAGGAGCGAGAAAAGGTTTAAGATTGAAGGGACAGCTTGATGATCGTGCCTTATAGGAGGAGGAGGACACTCCTCCTCGGAGCGAGCGTCACGTCTGTCGGCCAGTCAGGACTGGCGTAATGGGAAAATTGCTTCTGGGGACAAGCGCAAGGGGCGTGTCCCATAGTGAGATACCGAAACGAATGTTGAAAGAGAACTTCTGTTGATTTGGGTAAGTAAAGTGCCCTCTTAGCCTCTTTGGCAAGTATTTTGCATTTAGCATATGTTTTGTCAAAATTACGTTGAAGTTTCTTTTAGTGTTGTCAAAAGTATCGATACTTAAAAAAGTATCGATACTAAAATGTTGTATCCGGATACGATACTCATTTTCAAAAGTATCGATACCACCGCGAGAGCCCGTGCGAGTCCGCGCGAGCCCGCTCACGACGCTGACCTGCCGTCGCTGCGCCCCTTCGCTCAGATTTATTTATGTATTTATTTACGTTGTTTATGATCATTAACGTGACGTTAGCCTTGAACTGCTAGCTGCGGCTAATGGCTAATAATAACACGCCAACATCAATCAAGTACATATCCGTCTCAGCCCACATCCAAATCGGCCATTTTGATTACGTCACAAAATGGAAAATCCCAGGCAAGAAAATAGTAATGCCTCATGGCAATATAGACATTAATTTAAAAATAGTTAAATTAATCTTTCAAACACTTAATAAAACTCTATCCATAATATTATGTTAAAATAGTGGATGTTAAATAGGTTTGTACAATAAGTCCAAACAAGTTTAACCCAAAAATTGTTTCTCACAATTATGAAGGGTGGAGGGTTAGGGTCAGGGTTAGGTTTAGGATTAGGGTCAGGATTAGGGTAATTAGTTCAGGCCACCAGCCACCATAACATCAGTAACAGGTCAGTTTGAAACCAAAGACACTAACCTGTCAAATTTCAGTTAAATTTTGGGGTCTTTGTTTTTATCCTTGTGGTATCGAAAATGGTATCGAGTATCGAGTATTTTCCTGAGTATCGGTATCGAGTTGAAAATTTTAGTATCGTGACAACCCTAGTTTCTTTAATTTTTCATTGTGCAATTCCTGACCCTTTTCAGTAAGTTTTCTTCTCCTCTTGTCTTCCTTAATGTCATTGTCTGCATTCACTTCAGTCTCCCTTGTAAACCTTCTTGTAAAGGTTCATCATGCACAGACTCCTCTTCTTCTTCATGAGTGACTTTCGGGTCTCGCATTTCCCTTGCAATGTCCCGATCAGCCATTTTAGTGTATTGAGAATTAAATTGAGTTCAAGAAGTCTAAGTAACCTTAAGGAGCCAAGTCCTAATTAGCTTGAATTAAATTGTCTTGTAAATTAAAGTAAGTTTCACCCTTTGAATTAAAAGCACTGAAAATAGGTCAGTATCACAGTAATAATTATTCTAAAATACTTAAACATTCAAAAATAAAAGGCGACAAACGTTTAGAATATTCAGAAAAGATACCAAATTAAACCTTAGTTACACTTTAAACGTAGCAAGCATTCCTCAATGAAGTATGTGAGTCCTTCAACTTATACTTATGACAAGTGCAAAAAAGAGTCCTTTTAGCAGTTGTAGAGGCTATTCCACGTCTTCACATTTAACTTGGCTCAAACGTGCTTCTCGTTGGCATAACCACACAACTCTCTGAGATTACCGGCAGGTTGAATACTGTCCTTTGACGAGTGGCTCCTCCGAAACCTCGAACATCTTCACAGCTCAGACGACGAGAGACGAGCGCACGCGCAGGCTCCTTGCTAGCTGCTGGTCACACTCTCCCTTCGTGTCGCGATGGCTGAGTTCTCACTGTAATTCCATCTCAAGTCGTAATCACGAAACCAAGTTGTTCTTAAAGTTACGGGCTTTTAATCACACAACTGGCTTAATAGTTTGCCGTGATGCCGTGAGAACTGTTAAACATACAAACAGAAGGGCGAATAAATACATTGTTTACGTTGAACGAAACTTCTATGAAAAACGCGACCAACGGTTACATGAGTCACCAAATCCGTTACATTAAATATTTACAATCTTACAAGGATAACAATAACAAAACACATGTACCTCATTGGCCGCTTTCCCTTGAAAGAGAATATTAAAACTCTTCGGTCCTTCAATGTACTATGCACTTATTTAAGCTTCTTTTAACGGCGCTAGCTCTTTAGCGGAGGAATTGGCGAGGTGTCTGCCTGCTAGCTTGGTCCAGCATCCTACTGAACAACAGGTAGTATCTCTCAGAGGTAACACCCCGTCAACCCGCGGCAGCGAACGTTGGTTACCCCTTTAAGTAAGATGTGTTTCCATGCCAACGCCAAAAATATACGGGAAATATTTGCTTTTAATATTAAACTGTTATTATGTCAAATGAAATTTTTACGAACTTAATATTTTTAAGCCAAGATTTCTCAACCTATTATTTAATTATTTATTCTGACTTCGATGGCAGCTACACTAATCCTGAGTTCATCTTAATACGACTCAGTTTGGAGAATGACAGTGACTTTCACAGTTTGTAATAGGCACGGTCAAAAAAAGTTTAAGTGCTATGTAGACATTCTGTAAGGTTGACAGTAAATCCAAATCAATCATGGTTTTGACCATTTTACTTGGACATTTTTCTTTTTCTGATATGAAGGATTTGTATTGTATCAGTTCATCTGCCAGGCTCACGTTCAAATCTGAAGGGTATGCTGCAGCGAGTGAGTTAGCTTTTAAAGCAGTGCTTTCTAAATTATTTTCTGTTACGCCCCCCCAGCAAGAAGAAAACTATTCCCGCCCCCCCTCTCTGGCGGCTTATCGGCATGATTGGGGTGTAACGTATTTAAGTGACGCGCTAATTTATTTGGCATGCTGTCCGCTGCGAGCATTTTTAGACACACCAAACACACCGGTCTTTCCTCTTCTCCAACTGTAGTCACAGTGAAGCCAAGCGCTAAATACGCTTCGTCGTATTTCCTCGTCTTAGCTTTCAGGTTCTTTTGTCTCATTATCTTTGTCTCTCTCCGCTTTTTCTTTTCATCCCTGTTAAAAACTTTTTCATGTCGGGGGTTGTTACGTTGAATAACGGAGGTTGTAGACAGAAAGCAGTCGGAGCTTTGTGTTGACTCAACCCTGGTAACCAAGGCAAACCTGTTGGCTTGTAAGTCGTAAAATGTTGCACTGTCGAAAACGAAAAATTACACTTGATACTAGTACGGCCCAAAAGAAAGTCTGTTCCCCAGGGTCACACACGCCCCCCCAGGTAGCGCGCCCCACTATTTTAGAAGCACTACTTTAAAGAGAGCTCGCTATTGGACACATTGTCAGGCACAGAACATCAAAGAGTTTGGTTAAGTGTGTGTATGCATTCAAACGGTGATCAAGACAGGTCACAATTTAGTCAATGACAACATTGAAAGTTTCGATCCGAAACTCATCCTTTCCTTTAAATGTTACACCTGGCTCTGCACTATCATCAGACATAATTTTGCGCTTCTTTGTGCGCTGGAGGTCATGCCTGTACTGTTGGGAGAGAGCAGTGGTGACATGTAAAGCTGCCCCTTCAAACACCTCAAATTTCTTATCTCTTTGTGCTGCCACAAAGTCTCGTAAAGACAAGATAAGTTGTGTAGCTGTACAAATGTCAATATCATGCTTCTGCGACTGCAGGCTGGTGGCATGGAATCTCTGAAGAACTGGGTCCCAGAAGTGTGCCATGAAGGCCATCTCCAGTCTGTCCATTTTGTCACAGAGAGCAGAGGCTTCTCTTCGAGTTTCACGTTTCTCCTCCATGTCTGTAAACATATCATTCAATGCCTCTCTCAGTTGTGCATAATATTTCCAAAGATCCTTAGTCGACTCAGCCCGTGCGCTCCACCAAGTACCTGAAAGTGATTTCAGTGTAAGTTTTATATCAGTATCACGGAAAACCTTTCCCCACCTGTGTGTAGATGATGCACAAAAAGTGTATGTAGCGCTCCCCTCAGTAATAATAAAGATGAGGGCAGGGCTTTTGGGTTCTTTTAAATAAAACTATCAATAATATTTAACCCTGATAAAGTCAGTTTTAAAGTTTGTTTTGAATTTCCCTTTTTGACCCTTATACACAAGCTCTATTTTGAATTTAGCTGTAAACTCACCATTCAATCAAGTAATCCAGGCATAGTTCAAACACAGAATTAATTTACTTCCTCCTTTAAGGTAATAAAATACACCACACCAGATTATTGGAATTTAGAATTTAACTATTTATAGTAATTGCAGAAGGATTATAGCAGTGTGAATCTCAAAGGAAAATAGCATTGTTTTCATTTACACAAACAAGCATTCAATCACCAGCAATATAATTGGCTGTGCCACATCTATAAACAAATGTCAAAATATACCTGTGTGGGCCCACACACCTTAAACTAAAGCCGGCAAACCTTTTTGCTTTTCAAAATAAAAGGCGATTAGACTTCGGTGCAGGCCTGGGTGTAGCTGCCGTCCGACGAGTTCACAACCCAGGGACAGTTGATTAAAGATGGGATGACTGGGGAAAAAGATCTGCCAGGAAGAAACTGAAACCCTGTCACTGCCGGAGTCGCAGTGCTCGCTCCCCGTCTGCAGCTCCGTTCTTCAGTTTTTTTGCCGCGCTGTTAGCTTGATGCTAACTTAGCAAAATCCCGCTAAAACACTGACGACTATGTTAGCCGGTAGCTCAACGGTGTCCTCCCACTGCCGGTTGAGTAGTTCACTCAAACCACCAAACATCAACCTTACGTTCTATGGAGAGTGCGTGTAATCCTCCTCCACAACTTGCTTCCCAAAAATCCTCAGTCACGGTTCATTAATCCTTGTCACTTTTTTCTCCTCTCTTCCTCACTCCGTCTCCGTCGTCTGTCTTTTTTCGTTTCTCCCGCACCCTTCACAAGCCCCGCCCAGGCCCCTCTCCGTTCACCCAATCAACGCTGACGTATACAGTTTGCGGAAACATTTCTTAAACAAACAACACAATATATACATTTAAACTGTTCTCAACAAGTTAACACATTTAAAGGCATTTTAACATTTTATAAACATTTCTAATAATGCTCAATGTTTTGACCGGGTTACATGTACATTGCCTGTACAAAATAAAAAAAAACATCCAGCTTCTGGGCTACTGTCAACAGCATTGATACCAACTAAATTCAATGAATGTGCTGCACAGGGGACATAGCAAATAAAAGGATTTCTTCGTTTAAGATGAGCTTGGACTCCATTGCACTTTCCCGACATGTTACTTGCATTATCATATAACTGGCCCCTACAGTTAGATAAGTCTAGGTCCACCATTGCAACAAAACACTCAGCCAAACTACCCCTACTATGGTTTTCAATATGCTCAAAAGCCAGAATTTAATTGAATTTAATTGAAAGCCTTTATTGTCATTGTACACAGTACAATGAGATTTGGAGAGCAGCACATAAATAACACACACATACAGGGGTTGGACAATGAAACTGAAACACCTCTCATTTTAGTGTCTGAGATTTCATGGCTAAATTGGACCAGCCTGGTGGCCAATCTTCATTAATTGCACATTGAACCAATAACAGCAGACTGTGAAGGTCCAATTAGTAGGGTAAAAGCACAGTTTTGCTCACAATATTGCAACACACACAACATTATGGGTGACATACCAGAGTTCAAAAGAGGACCAATTGTTGGTGCACGTTTTGCAGGCGCATCTGTGACCCAGACAGCAAGTCTTTGTGATGTATCAAGAGCCACGGTATCCAGGGTAATGTCAGCATACCACCAAGAAGGACGAACCACATCCTACAGGATTAACGGTGGACGCAAGAGGAAGCTGTCTGAAAGGGATGTTCGGGTGCTAACGTGGATTGTATCCAAAAAACATAAAACCACGGCTGCCCAAATCACAGCAGAATTAAATGTGCACCTCAACTCTCCTGTTTCCACCAAAACTGTCCGTCGGTAGCTCCACAGGGTCAATATACACAGCCGGGCTGCTATAGCCAAACCTTTGGTCACTCGTGCCAATGCCAAACGTCGGCTTCAATGGTGCAATGAGCACAAATCTTGGGATGTGGACAATGTGAAACATGTATTGTTCTCTGATGAGTCCGCCTTTACTGTTTTCCCCACATCCGGGAGAGTTACGGTGTGGAGAAGCCCCAAAGAAGCGTACCACCCAGACTGTTGCATGCCCAGAGTGAAGCATGGGGGTGGATCAGTGATGGTTTGGGCTGCCATATCATGGCATTCCCTTGGCCACATACTTGTGCTAGATGGGCGCGTCACTGCCAAGGACTACAGAACCATTCTGGAGGACCATGTGCATCCAATGGTTCAAACACTGTATCCTGAAGGAGGTGCCGTGTATCAGGATGACAATGCACCAATACACACAGCAAGACTGGTGAAAGATTGGTTTGATGAACATGAAAGTGAAGTTGAACATCTCCCATGGCCTGCACAGTCACCAGATCTCAATATTATTGAGCCACTTTGGGGTGTTTTGGAGGAGCGAGTCAGGAAACATTTTCCTCCACCAGCATCACGTCGTGACCTGGCCACTATCCTGCAAGAAGAATGGCTTAAAATCCCTCTGACCACTGTGCAGGACTTGTATATGTCATTCCGAAGACTAATTAACGCTGTATTGGCCGCAAAAGGAGGCCCTACACCATACTAATGAAGCATTGTGGTCCAAAACCAGGTGTTTCAGTTTCGTTGTCCAACCCCTGTACATATACAATATATTAGTGCAAGTCTGAATGTAGGTTGAGTATGGTGACAGCTTTGGGAAAGAAGCTATCCCTGAGTCTGTTTGTTCTGGTCCCTATTGACCTGAAGCGCCTGCCTGAGGGAAACAGGTTGAAGAGATGGAAGCCGGGGTGGGTGGCGTCCCTCAGGATGTTTCTGGCCCTGCTGAGACAACGGGAGTTGTAGATGGCAGTCAAAGAGGGCTGAGGGCAGCCGATAATTTTTTGTGCAGTGTTTGTCACCCTCTGCAGTCGCTTCCTGTCGGCCTCCGTGCAGCTGGAGTGCCACACTGTCAAAGCGTAGGTCAACAGGCTCTCGATGGTGGAGTGGTAGAAGGTCACCAGTAGCTGAGTTTTTAGTTGTCCCTTCCTGAGCACCCTGAGGAAGTGTAGCCTTCTTGACCAGAGCTGTGGTGTTGGCCGACCAGGAGAGGTCTGCAGAGATGTGGATGCGGAGGAATTTGAAGAACTCCACTCGCTCTACACATCCACCGTTGATGTACAGGGGGGCAGGGGTAGCTTTCTTCCGTCTGAAGTTCCTTAGTCTTGTTGATGTTTAGTGCCAGGTTGTTTGATGCGCACCACTCGCCAAGTTTCAGGACCTCATCTCTGTAGGCCGCCTCGTTTCCCCCTGTAATCAGCCCCACCACCATTGTGGCATCAGCGAACTTGATGATGATGTTCTGTGGGTGGGCAGGACTGCAGTCGGATCTGAAGAGGGAGTAGAGTAGTGGCCTCAGCACGCAGCCCTGTGGAGAGCCAGTGCTGAGAGTGCGGGAAGAAGAGAGGTGAGGACCCAGTTTCACCTGCTGGGGTCGGTTGACCAAAGAGTTCTTTATCTAGGAGCAGGTGGGTGGTGGGACCCCCAGGTTGGTTAGCTTGGGGATCAGAATGTCCCGTATTATTGTGTTAAAAGCTGAGCTGAAGTCTATGAAGAGCATCCTGACGTAGCTCCCCTGTTGCTCCAGGTGACTCAGCGCTGAGTGGAGAGCGATGGCTATAGCGTCTTCGGTGGATCTGTTAGTCCGGTATGCAAACGGTGTGGATCCAGGGTGGGGGGGAGGCAGGCTTTGATGTGTCTCAAAACCAGTTTCTCTAGGCATTTGGTGATGACTGGGGTGAGTGCTATGGGGCGGAAGTCATTGAGGCTGGTCGTGGGTGACTTTTTAGGGCTCGGGATGATGATAGCAGGCTTCAAGCAGGGTGGGATGGCAGCTTGTTCCAGAGATAGGTTGAAGATGTCTGTGAAGACCTGTGATATCTGCCAAGCACATGCCTCGAGCACCTTCCCAGGTACTCCATCTGGACCTGCAGCCTTCCTGGGGTTCACAGCACAGAGCACCCGCCACACGTCCTGTGCCTCAAGAGTAAGTGGGGGGGTGGGGGGGCTGGTGGGGGTTGTGTTGGTTGTTGGAGTGATGAGGCTGGATGCTTTGTTTGAGACTCAAAGCGGGCAAAGAAGCTGTTCAGGTCCTCTGCCAGTCCCGCATCCAAGTTCCCGGGTGTCACAGCACAGCCTCCGTAGTTGGTGATGGTCTGCATGCCCCGCCACCCTTGCCTGTGGTTGTTGAGATGTTCCTCTATCCTCTTATATTCGACTTTAGCTGTCCTAATGCCTCTCTTCAGGTTGGCACGAGCGGTGCTGTACGATGATCTGTCGCCTGACCTGAAGGCTGAGTCACGGCCCTGAAAAGAGCATGCGGACCTGGCGCGTCATCCAGGGTTTCTGGTTTGGGAACACCCAGATGCACTTTTCCACAGTGACATTCCCAATACAGTATTTGTAGCGGCTAAAATCCTGTATTTTAGGCTACTGGTTGTTGACTGTTGAAGGCGTTGGTCTTACGTGTGCTCTATTAAGAATTCCGGATGCCAGTCTTTGTTTTGATTTATAATAAAGTCGTTTATTGTTTGCATAATATCCATCGTTGCTATTTCCATTGCAATTCACCTACATTCTGACATCGAACCTCAACCTAAAACACAGTAGAAAACTGTTGCCCCTTCTTATCAACAACACCTGAACACAATCATGGTAGACCTTAAATAACCCATCCCCCATTAGACACACAGAACTCAAAATGAAATACGCCCCCTGGTAAACACAGAAAATGATAAATGGCTCCTACACGCCAGCCCCTAATTGTGTGTGGCAGTAAACATAGCAATTATCAAACCTAAATTAAAGGAGCCACAAATAAATATATGCCAAATTATACATAACAGGCAACCCAAGTTTACACATTCACTATTCTACCAGTTTAACAGTTTGTAGCTTCACATAACAGACAAATCTTTGTCACAGGTGTTTCAATAATGTTTGTTTTTGTTTGAAGATGAACCACTCGCACCAAACCCTTTTTATCTGGAAAAGTTTTAATAACTTTCCCTAATATCCAAGACCCTCGAGGTGTTGTGGAGTCCATAACTACTACCACATCTCTAGGAATGAAGCACCTTTTTTTCTTTATCCATTTTTGTCGATATTCTCGAATCCAACGTTTCCAAAAGAGATCTGAGACGTATTGGATTTGTTTCCACCTTCTTTTAGCGTAAAGATCTTTTTTGTCAAAGAGTCCTGGCGGAAAAGATGGTTTTCCTTTCATGAGTAGCAGGTGGTCGGGTGTTAAAGCCTCAAGGTCATTGGGGTCCTCTGATAACTTTGTGATGGGATGATCATTAAGTATTGCCTCAGCTTCACAACGCAGTGTGGAATCCTTCCTGCATGTCCACAATTAATGGCATTAATCATAAAGTTTGTGTATTCTTTATGAAAACTTCTGTTCCTTTTGAATTTCCTTTTCAACCCAAGTATGCGCTGCAGAGCAACAGAAATGTTGTTTGGCATTACGAGTTCTTCCCTTTTGAAAGGCAATTTCAGTTTGTAATGTCCATTATCTAGCTGTGCAGGGCGATCCATTATGTCTAGGAATTTTTGCTCCTCTCTTGACATTTCCTCTTGTTCTGTAAAGGACTTCTCAATAAAGTCATAGTTGTATCGGCTCGTCAGAAGCTCTTCAATTTTATCAACTGTAGTTCTGTTGACATGAACTGAAGGGAACCCATTTTCAAGATCCTTGTAACCTTCTGCTGAAGCATTTATAACCCATCCTAGGAGGCTTCTGATTGCATAGGGCCCTTCACCTCTACTATTAACCACCTCCCAAGGTTCAATTAGTTTAGATGCATTTGTGCCCACTAATAAGTCTACACCAGCCTGTATGGGAGGAAAATGAATGTCCTTTAAGTATGACCATTTTGACAGCTCCTCCTCACTGATGATATTGTCGGTGGAGACTGGCATTTCCTTTTGTGTAAACACAATGGGAAGCTGATAGAAATGGCTTCCATTGATTTCTGAGATCTCCAGCCCTTTAATGATAGAGATCGTCTTTGTTTTACTATGACCCATTGTCCGGAGATGAATCTGAGCCTTTCGACCTTGAATGTTGAGTTCGTTAAGAAGTCTTTCAGAGCAGAATGTATCAGTGCTCCCTGGATCCAGAAAATATAAATAATGAATATTTATTAATATATATTTCATCATATATTACATACTATCATGTTGACAAGTACTAATAATCAAAGAACTACACTTCTCACTTGATCTATAACTTTGCTGACTGGACTGTAATTATACACTCATTGACCTAACCACTCACAAATCTAACCTGGTTGTATGTGGTTCAGGGTCTGGTTCGGGACTTGGTGGTGGTGTTTCAAAAGTTCTCTGCCTTCCTGCTCTACACCTCTGCTGAGCCTCTCTCCAACAAAAATAATAACATTTTCTTGACCTGAAAAGCGATATCAGAAATCTAGCCTGTACAATCAAATTACCCAGAACCCACAATAAATGTATAAACTAAAGCAAAATGCTTAGAAGTGATTGGAAACATCTGACTCTGTAAGTCACTGTCAACTCTGTTATCATTAAAATTTGTGACACATGTAATAGAGTTGACGATAACAGAGTAGACATTTTCCACCATTTTATGCTTTAACTCCACGTGCTAGCTTAAAACCAGATACCCCATATCATGAATAAAACCATAATTTTATGAATTTTCATCATATAATTGTTTAAAAGAATGATGGACAGATTCACAAGAATATCATAGTAACATATTTGACATATAATCAATCTACTGTTGGTGTATTCTCAACATTTTGTACAAATTAATGAGAGAAAAAGCTCCATAGCTCCCTCCAAATCTTTTCTGCAAGAGGAAGTGACATCACTAGGTGCAGGTCACATGTTTTTATTTGAATGCTGTAGGGTTTTTTATGTGGTTTTATAACAGAGATAACAGAGTTGACCAGATCATAGGGACAGATAAAAAATACATATTTTTGATGTTGAAATCCCATGTATTAAATACTTAATACTTAATTAAAATAAATACTGATTGTATAAGTATTTGTAGAATTAGCACAAAAAACTGCAAATTATACTGAATTATTTCATGTTAATTCAACATGAACGTGTGAATCACAAGCTGAAGACAGTCAATAATTTAATGAATATTTGACATGTAAATTGTGCCAATTTACACGCCAAACATTATTATTGGTGAACATTCAATATAATTATCAATATTAATTAAAACAGATCCAGTAAATACTTTTTTAGGGGGAAATAACCAAAGGTTTTTCTAGGAGACGTGAAATGTACCCACAATTCTGAAATTACCCATATATAAATTTTGAATGTGGAAATATTTTACTTAGGGCCTAAAGTATGGAAGCCCATTTCCGCCATGAAAAAAAAAAAAAGACCAACAGGAAGTCATAATTTTGACTTTCAAAGTCATAATTATGAGATTCAAAGTTATAATTTCGACTTTCAAAGTCATAATTATGAGATTCAAAGTCATAATTTCGACTTTCAAAGTCATAATTATGACTTTCAAAGTCATAATTTCGACTTTCAAATTCATAATTTCGACTTTCAAAGTCATAATTATGAGATTCAAAGTCATA
>CAJRST010017779.1:3149702-3165213 GCA_907169785.1 Menidia menidia | reverse complement strand
TAGGACATTTGTTCATCTTTTACCTCTTGAGGGTTAGCATTAAATGTCAAGCTGCCTTCATCTAGTTGTAGGTAGAGTCTTCGATATGAGAAACCAGCAGGTAGTCTTTTGTTGTAGATGGAGCAGTGACCCCATGTGGACTTGCATAGCCTGTTGGGGCAACACGTGTTGGGTTTGACAAGCAGGAAAAAAGTGAGAACGCAACAGGTCTTCATTCTGTACTGGATGGTAAAAGAAAATGAAAAATTGAAAGCGGGTAAAAAATAGAAGCGTCCATACCCCTGCCACAAATATTCATCATTCCCCAGGTCCTGCCAAACGCAGCCAGCCAGGCACAGATCAGTAGCATTCAGATAGGACAGTATGGTAATACCCAACTCAGGTGGCAGCTTCTCCAAATCTATAAAGCCATTCTGCTCTTTACCTGCAAATACAGAGAAAAAACATAGACAACAATAAAAAAGAAAAGTTAAGATTTTGTTAAATACTTTCCCATAATTCACATTAGTCAAATGAAATGTATAGGTCACTGGAAACTGTTCCTTGAATCGAAAACAACCTTTCTGTACTTCTGAATTTCTGGGGCAATTTAGAGTGTCCAATTAACCTAACATTCTTTTTTTTTGTTAGTGTGAACAGAGAACCCTCGCACACACAAGGAGAACATGCAAACTGATTTCGTTCCCCCCGGCGACTCAAACCAGTAACCCGTTTACTGTGACCATCTCAAAACCAGTCGGAGCAATTGTTGCAGTTGTTGTTGTAAAACTCCCGACCCAAAACCAATTCATCACTTGCCTCAATTCGTCCAACATAATCACTTGAAAAAGTATGAAAATTCTGGATAAGACATGAGTTTATAACAACGAGGAGTACAAATTGTCCATCCAATTTTTAGAATACACTTCTCCTTGGTCATGTGCTCATTATGGTTAACTAGCTGGGACATGGTTTGTCTGTCCAGAAACTTTGTGGCAGATATTTGGACAACAAAGACACAAGAATCCAATCAATTGCTGCCTTTTCAGATGCAGTTGATGTTAATACAGACATTACATACGTTGCTCCATATTCATTCGACTGTCATTGGCTGTCACCTCGGTCAGCAGATTGAAGACAGACGAGGATGCTTTGTGGAGACAAAGGGAAAACCAGTTGCAGAATGATACAGAATGGCTGCGTTAGATAGCATACTGCCTTCCCAACAGCTTTTGACTTCCTCCATTTACCTGCTCTGTCAGTCTCTGACAAGACTGAATTGGTATGGAGACTAAATAACAGCAACACTTTTGTGTTTTTTGATGAACTTTAGAGAGCTCTGACTGTTTTTAATGTGATGCACTGTGATTTTCATTCGAATTACAGCTTTTCCCCGGGGGCTGCATGGTGCAGTGGTGGTGAACACCGTTCTTTGTGGAGTTTTGCATGTTATCCCCATGTCCACGTCCATGTGGGTTCTCTTTGGGCAGTTCGCCTCCCTCCAACAGTCCACAAACAGGCAATCGATTAATCCATTATCTATTTTCTCGGACTCCTAACCCAGCCGCCATAGGGCAAAAGGCGGGTTACACCTTGGACAGGTCACCGGCCCATCACAGAAACAAACAACCATACGCAGAATCACATTTCCTCCTAGGGGCAATTTAGTTAGTGTTAAATTAACATAACATGGAAGTTTTCAAAACTTGGGAGGGACCAAAAACATGCATTTTAGAGTGAGTTTGTGTTGTTTTTAGTCTCTGTGTCCCCTTGGAGTGGTGACCTGTGCTGGGTGTAGACCACCTTTTGCCCAATGACAGCTGGGATGGGGTCCTACCCCTTGGAGCCCCCTATAAACGAGCAGCATGGACAATGAATGGATGAATAGTTTGCATACTTGGACACATTTCACCCACATGTTTGTAATAACTCATCTTTGAGAGCAAAGTTTTCTGTAATGACTATCAACCAAACTCCAGACTCAGTTATAAGCACTTAAATGACATTTTGAAATTGGCAGCAGATGTTGATTCAATTCAGAAGGACAAGATCTGCCAAGTTTCAGGAGGTACTTAAACAGTAAGTAGCCCATTTTCAAAATCCTGCTTTGGAGGATTTCCTTCCCGACTTGTGATTACACAACCTGTTTTTATTTTATTTAATATCCACATATTCAGCATAAATGATCAGGCTTCTGTTGCAAAATAATACTATAACCTTGTTGCCAAGTAAAAGCTTGCTGTTATATATATATATATATTTTTATGGAATGCTCCTACCAAGAAAACACCTTTTGTTTAGTAGTTTGTGTTGACACCATCATTATTAAACAGGAAGGCAACTGTTGGGCCGAATTAACCTGTGTCTAGTATAAACAGTTTAAGTTCTTATTGGAGTCATAATTATATTTATTGATGCTCACTGATGTGAAACTGCTCATCATTTATTTTCAAAGGGAAGTTTCACTGAATCTGAACAAAGAAAAAATGTGTCCGGTGCTTTTATTAATGAGCAATTATGTCACGATTTCTGTGATCATTCCTTCCTGAGAAAGAAATTATGTTGTATATGGCCTTTTGCTCAAATTAAGTTTGACAACCCTGACTTAACATAATTATGCTGGGTCACTTTGAGGAGTGTCTCTTTTATAGCTTTTTGAACTCAATTCAGAGATAGTCATTAGCACAGTAGAGATAAAAAATCACAACTAAGTAAAACTGAAGGGTAGTTAGCAAAACTTTGTATGGGTTACAGTTATAATATCCCTCTGCTGCGGTCCATCCTTGTATGACTCGAAATATACTGATGGATTCATCTGAATAAAACCTAGGTCCATTATTTTGAAAGATAAACCAAAAAGCACATGATCAAACATAACCGAGAATATTCAATCGTCAAATAAAATTTAATGAAACAACAGTACTTGATGACAGCTGATAAAAAAACAAACAAAAACAGCTCTCTCTGGGAATGAATAAATTTAACTGAAATGAATTAAACTGTATATGAGAGGCATTCATATGAAATACAGATACAGTATAGTTGTGCTTTCACGTATGTTAGTGTGTTCATACCTCCCCTACGCGCTTTCAGCAGATGATGGATATCCGGGCCATAGAAGTGCTGTGGAGTTCTCCTCTGAGCATCTCCATCTTTTCCTGGAGGAAAGGAAAGAGGGTGGGGACTGCTTACACATATTCCAGTTTTCAAATCATCATTTAACCTGCACAGCAATATATTACAAAACCTAACTTTCATTTAGTTACTTAACAAGTGATTGGCTTGTTCTCTTATTTATTCTCATTATTTTGATAAAGTATAGTTATTATTTTCATCTTCCATGACCAATATTTATATTTAGTTTGTTGGTGAGCTATAAAATAACTAAAATATCTGTGCTCTTTGGTACTCCACTCTCCAAACCCTTTATTGCGAAGGGGTGCAGATCACTTTTAGAATCATTTAGCGATGTTGTTGCCATGGAGTTTCAATTAATGGTTGCATCAAACATCAGAGCGAGAAGCCAGTGTGACCCATTAACAAATACTGGGTATCAATGTTCTCATCTAGCAGGTAATCGCATTAGCAACACTTTGGATAGAACAATGACACACCGAGCTGTCAACCAAACCTTTGACCAATGCAAATATTTTGATTGGATGAACTGATTTGAATGTTTTTTTCTTGTTTGAGTTTTTTTTGCAATTCAGTTACCACCTTCACATTGTGTCCAAACACAACAATTTTACTGTTGATTGATTCTATTACTTTGCTCTTGTTTTTCTCCTCCTCGGTCAGACAGTCGCTCGGCTAGCTCTTCCTGCAGCTGCTGCTGTTGTCGTGGAGACAGCCTCCAGAGTGCTTGACCCATCTGTGTGAAAAGCAGTCCAACATTAGGGGAGCACACCAGTGAGACCACGCCACAAAACAATATGCTACATGTGTCCATTGACCCAAATATAGCCCTTACATACACAACTTATGCATGGCTCATCATTAGTGGTATGATGTAAAAACTATTGGCCAGCTGTTTGGGCAGCAGCACATTTCCATAGATTCATACTTGTCAGTAAATTAGTAGTTGAGAAATGAAATAAATTTTACATGGACAAAACTTTTCTTGAGCGTTCTAGAATTACTTTTAACCTGAAAAACACAGACAAGTCCACAATACAGGAAACTGGACAATGACAATGACACTGCACACTGTTCGCGATGCTTGTGTTTTTGTCTAAAACAAAGACACATACAATAGAATATTTTTTAAATGTTTGTGTCATTTTAGGTAAAGTAGTTTCTGGTGGACAGAGTTAACTAAAAATATGAGTGCATGCTGGTAGTCGAAATGTGTGTTGACTTGAAGGCAGGCAATTCATTGCATTTTAATGTAAGATCTCATTCAGAATCACAATGTCTCGAGCTCTGATGAATAAGTCATTCATGTTTGTATTGAGTTAGTCTTGTAAATAACTGACCTGCGGCAGACATCCAATTACATGACCCTTTTTCTTCTATTCACACGCTAAATGAATTAGCCTCGTAGGTAAGTTGCCCTATCACAGCATACCAGTAGACATAACAGTATTACTGTAAAACTGTCAGCTTTTAATGCGGTACCCAGTCGTCCTTTCACTCTCGAACTTCCCAACGTCCACAGCGTTACATAAACAAATCCATAGCAATGTTGTAAACAGCGTCGATGGAAGTTTCAGCAAGCAAGGTGCGTTGATCCGTGGCCACGCCTTGTCTTCAATACTATTGGCTACCCATACCACGTGAACGCTCAAACTGGAACGTCATAGGCTCAGCTGGCTTTCACTCGTAACCTGCAACGAATCACACAGTTAACTTTCCAAGCCCATTTAACTTGACAAAAGAAAGGCTATTTGCTCGACTTTCGTGTAAAATAAACGAGGAACCCGTAATTTATAGTGCTTGTACAGAAATAAAGTTAGTAGTGATTATGATACGTCACCATTAACTCAAAATACTCACCTGGATTTAGAAATTCCGTCTGTTCACTTCACATGCGCACCAGGACGGCAGATATTCAGGTTTACAACAAATTAAAGTATGCCGTTGTCTTTCCCCGATTTAGGAGTTTTAAAAATAACATTCGTGGCAGGTTTTCAGCCGAGATCTGTTGCATAGCCTGTAGTAACAACTGTCATCTGTTTGTAGCCTCCTCCTCCTGTCAACATGGTCCCTCCCTCTTTTCTTGTCATCACCACGGGAGTGTGAAAAAAATAGAAAACCTGAATGTGCCAATATTAGTTTGTCATTTTTTGTCATAAGTTGATTACACCTAACGAAAAGGAAAGTATACAGAGTAAAAATAACAAGATGTCCACATATATACCACATATTCCTGAAAAGCAACTTAAAAGAAAAAAACACAAAACCAATTAAATTGACATTGAAAAGGATACAAATTTCTGACATTATCTATTCAGTGCCCAGCTGGAAAATATATTCAGTTTTTGATGGGCTCAGAACTAAGTTATTAATGATGCCCATTCAAAGAATACAAAAACAGGTTGGCCTATTATCTTATATTGCAACTTCATTAAGTAAAACAGAACAATTTGTCAATGGAACCAACAATATAAAAGAATCTCATTAGTTAAGACTAAAGCGCAAGAAAAATATACACTCACACAATAACTCACCGTTTTAAAACTCATTTTATGGCAATCTCATTTAATTGTTATGAAAGTTACACAACTTTCTGATGCAGGTTGCTTGTAACAAATTTATAAAGTTACAAAGAAAGTCCACAGAGAGATGAAAGTGCAATTTAAGTTTAAAAACACTTCCTATTACAGAAACCTGTGCTATAATAGAGATGTGAGTGTTTTTCAGGCTTTATTTGCAGGGGGTGTGGTAGAGGACTCAGGGTTCTTCAGGATACTAGAGGTGCTCTTCAGCCTGCAAACACAGACATACAAGAACCACTGAGTGTTTAACTGAGAAACAATATCATGTGAAAAGTACAAATACAAGCCCGACACTTTATTCAAAAAGGGTATACAAATGTATTTAAAAACAAGGAACAAAGACAATGGTAGGGAATTCTTAAAAACTATGGTGGAGGGGTTTGTGTGTCCTCTGTGATGATGAGACGAATGGAACTGGGGGCATTATTCCCTCATAGTGACTTTAATGGAAAATTGAGCTCAAATATAGGGCCAGACTCAAAGTAATTCAAAGAACTTGATGGAGCCACATCAGATAAAGACAGCAGGAAGCAACTTCCCTCCAGACCCACCACTCCAAAGGAAGGATATTCCACATTGGATACCTTGCGAGTTGGGTAGCAGGTTGGATGGGGACCTGATTGTGGTGATCCTCAATTTCTCCAGGATCACTCTTCAGATGTGGGAACATCACTTTACATGCAGGTAGAACTCAAGCTGGTGTGATAGGTGGAGGTATACCAACTAGATATAGCCGTCTCAGTTCGACCCAAAGAATGAAATTGCTGAGGGGTCAGTTTTCTTTTAGTCCGGAGTTGCCCAGAACTGGGTGTAGGAATATGTACAAGCCCTCAGATGAGCAACTCAGTCGGAGTTCCCACTAATGAGCAAGAGGGTAATTTTAACTGCAAATTGTAGGCCGGAATGTTCTGATGGGTTTTCATGCATGTGAACCAAATAGCAGTTAAGGGTCTATCCCAAGTTATCTGGATGCAGAATTGCTTAATTGAACCAAGTATATTGCTGCCTGAGAATGGGTTCTAATTTCAGGAAATCGGCTTTCTTAGTACTAGGTTGAGCATGTTTACAGTACTTGTTGGACATTACCAAGATTACTCCTAGTCACAGATATTTTTTTTGACAATTTTAATGGACAGGATCTCTCATTTCCACAATGGTGTAATTGTGGAAAGGAGAGTATCCGATTTGGGAACCTCAGGGCTCGCATTATTGTTTTTTTCTTTTGCAGATGATATAGTTCTGTTAGCGTCTTTAAGACCCTTTAATGCACGCTGGTACAGGTCAGGCTTGAGTGTGAAGCAGCTGTGATGGAAGCCAGCTCTTCCATATCTGAAACAATGGTCCCGAACTGGAACAGATCTCATTCATGAGCAATGGTAAGTTGGAGCGAGAGATGGACAAACGGGGCTTTGTCAGCATTAATGCGGGCACTGCTCCAGTCTGCTGTGGTAAACAGGGAGGTCAGCCAGAGGGTGGAAGCTCTCAATTTACTTGTCCATCTTTATTCCAAACCTCACCTATGGTCAAAGTATGAGGAGCTTGGCTAGTCGGAGAGAAGATGGAGTGAAGAAGTTGAAGAAGTTTCAAGCATTTGGTAAGGATAACTCCTGAATGCTTCAATTTCGAAGCTTCCAAGGCATGAGTAATTTCCTAAATTCAGTCTTCTTTTTGTTTTGTTTGGCTTTTACAATGTTATCGTCGAAGAAACATATATATAGAGCCAAAAGTGAATGACTAAAATTAAAACCTTACATGTTGGTGATCTTCTCTAGCCTGTCCTTCAGGTTGTCCTGGACAAAGAGACAGGAAAACTGGATGAGATAACAACTTAGAAGCATTGGACAAGGTATTTCCAGCCATCGTGTTGCTCAAGTACTCATTAATCAGTGTTATAGTTTCTGTTTGTTAAATGTAAAAATACTGTTGTTTAGTCCATTAAGAGGGCACAAAGTGGTTAAGGATTCCATTAACTAATGCTGAGAGTTGACAGTATGTTTGCAAAAAACAATGCATAACCTGTTTGTTTTTGTATTTTCAATTAATAAAAAAAGCATGTGCGAATAAGGATTTGGGGTCTTTCCATTAATTTTGTGCATGATGTGTTGAAATATCTTTTTTTTTTAAAGTAACCCAATCAGGACAGTGGTGATCAGCCATGTTACAAAGTGGAATGAGAAAATATAAATGTAGGCTTTTGATTGAAAACATTAATCATTATTTTCTACATCTGCTACAATCCTAATTTCTAACAAACTGGGGTATTCAACATAAAAAATGCTGACGGTGAGATATTTGACCATTTAATTAGAAATAATAGGAGAACCATTAGGAGTAACTTGCTGAAACTAACGGTTAATAAAAGTCATCAACACTCATATGCTTACATTAAACTGTAAAAAACAAACACAAAAAACTTGTGATAGATTGAAACTACTGTCACGTGATCAGCTGCACGATGCAATATCTTTCTAAGATTTTCCAAAGAAGTGGAAGATTTGGGAGGTTCACCTTTGAGGCATCAGAGATAGCGCTGGAAAAGTCAGAGGAGGAAGAGGACTGGCTTTCAAGTGAAACTCCAATCTACAGAGATTAAAAAAATAAAAAAGAATATTATGCTATTGTAAGATATAGCTATTAGAACCAGTCCCAGAACAGCTAAAATGATTGGTAACACAGTTTCTGAATATCCTGGTAAGTTAATTCAGGGTTCTTTGGGACATGGAGCAAGGGTCTGAAATCAGTAATTTCACATCTCCCCTATGGCGTCAGAATTACAGAAGGACAGTCAATGCTGTGTGTAAAGAATTTTACTATTAACTTAATAATTATCAGACATATCTGATGTGTTCCAACACATTCTTAATCCTTAATTCCACTCCAGTTTTCTCAGTAGATTTTAGAAGATAGATATCTCACCTAGTGACATAAAGTATAATATTTATTCAGTTAGATATATTTTTTCAAATCTAACCAATAACATGTATGACCACATGAATGAATGAATGAATTTCTTGTACAGTAAAATGGAATCCAACCTAATCAAGGAACCTAATTTTATACAAACTTAACAGAAAAAACTGACACAGCTTGCATGTGTACTGGAAAAAACTATTGCAAACTATATACGCATTCTACCATAATGGATAGATCATAGAAATACTATTTCTACGTTTTTTGTACGATTAACACATAAAAACATTTTTGTACTGAAAGGAAAAAAACTACCAAATTAGCTGCCCTGCTGTTCAGTACAGTTAGATTCTACATGTTACATTTTCAAAGGTCAGTTACCAATTACTTATGCATTTAAAAGATAATTATATATGTAAAGAAAAATGTGGATTACATTTCTCTGGAGAGAGCATTATGAATTAATCATTAGTTGCCAATACCGTCACAATGGAAGACATTTCTAAGCTTTTCATTTTCTTGTTCCTACCTTTGAATTGCTCAGTTCAAGTTTAGTTTCCAGTAATAAGACTCTGCTCATGAGGTTTTCCCAGCTCTCTCTGGATATGGTGACAACATCATTCTGGGATGAAAAATAGATACAAAAAGATACAAAATTAAATCTTATTGCTTTGTCAATTTTATGAAGTTGATGTATATTCATATTTTTCTGAAGCCTAACCAGTAAACATAAAAGTACATTAAGGCATTTCAGGAACAGGCAATGTTGTACCAACCTTTTGCGTGTTTCTACTCTTTTCGAGTTCCTCCATACGTTTTTCCAGAGTAAACAGCTTATTGAGTTGAGAGAAAACTGTCTCTATTTGAGCCTCAAGTGCTGAGAGTCTTTCTTCGATCTCTGATGACTGAAAGACAATAGGATTTTTACATATTGGTATGTGTTCCAGTTCTGAACAGATTCTCAGAACTAATTCATCTTCAAAAATCCCAATTCTACAGATAAGTGCTACTGTATTAGAATAACACTATAATACAATAATACACACATTATAACACGATAATTCATTATTACAGACTGACTCAATCTGTCTTCTTATTTCATAAACACAAAAAAAGAAAAAACACAAAAAAACCTTTTGCTCCTCTCCTTCCGGCAGCTTTGTGCTCAGATTTTCAGGCAAGTTGCTGGCAGTTGATTCAATATGGGAAGCACAGGTTACATTTTGTACTGCACATGTTTCTGCCAGGGATGGAGCAGCAAGAGTAGAACGATTCTTTTCCTTTGTCACCTGAAATACATAATGACTGTAAAAATAAATCATATGAATTTGCCTGTAACAGGAATACTAACTACAACCCACTATCAGTTCCTTTAAATCTTTTAGAATTTGCTCAGGACTATGAAACCTTTAAGACATTCTGGGTGAATACTAGATTTTTTTTAAACAATCACACACTGGTTTTCAAGATTTGATTAAAAAAATAGCATTTTGTGCTCTTGCTTTTGGAATACTTACAATGGCAGCTTTAATCTGGACTGGATGAGCAACCTTTCTGCCGTCATGGTGCGAAGCAGGAGATTTTCCACTGGACTAGAAAATACAAACATGCATGAAATTGAAAATGATTTGTACAATTTAGACATAAAAAACAATTGAATTAATAAGAGGGCTATTACTAACAATGACCTCATCATTGGGGGGTCATGCTCCACCTTCACACATGATCTAATCTGAATTTACATGTTGGCCAGAACACCATAAATACAATTTTTGACATAAAACTTGGTTTAAAACTCTAAAAGTAATGCTGGTCCCAACAAGTACTATTTTTTTCCCCTATAAACATGACAGAGCGGTAACAAATAGAAACAGAAACATACTTTATTAAAATAAATATGAAACATACAATTACACAACTAAACTCAAGCCATTTAATTTTTATTACTAAAAATGTATAAGTATGTATGTACATATATAGATGTACATATGTGTTCACAAGAAAAATGAATATATTATCAAAATGATTAAATTGTTGATTTTAATGTCTCATGTTAGTTGTCATCTGAGAATAATGAAACTAATTGTGTTAATTATGTTGTACTAATCATTACACTTGTCTAAAACACAATCCCAATGCAATGAATCACAACATTATTTCATAACTGCTGAGTTACATTGATTTATACTTCTCAAGTTCAAGTAAAGCCACCATGTAAATTCTTAGAATCTACAATTCAGGCTGAAGTCCATTAAAATATAATCAGATTGTGCGTGAACAATGACAAAGCATATACTCTACTACTGCAATCAATTCTTGTATTATTCTGTATACAAACTTACCATTACAAAGTGTTTCTGACTTTTAAAGACTATATATTTTCAATTTTTTAGGAAAACTGGCTTCATGCAAGTAATAATTTGGGGAAACTGTACCTTGATGAGTTGTTTGTGTTTTTGCTGGACCAAGGTAATAACGTCACAAATGAAAGAGATTTTCCTTTGCGAGAAACCCAGCTGGAGGAACTGCTGTTTGGTCAACACAGGCTTATAATGGAGGACATCTCGCAGCACCTGGACGCAAAACATAACCACTTAGTTGAAGAACAGACAAGAAATGGAGAGTAAACTTTGATGATGTACTTGTGTCCATATTAGAGTTATGTAACATTTTAGTTTTTCACATATAACAGTACAGATCTCTCTTCCACTCTTTGGATTCAAATCTTAAATGAAACCATTCAGATTTGACTAAGGTATAAACTCCAGATTTTAAATTACCTTTGAGAATTAATTAAAAATGAATCACTGATTTCACACCGACAAGCATAAGGTAACTGTGTGGTTTAGTAAAATACAGCACAGCTTTTCTGGTTTTACTTTGTTATGCAATCTTGGTTGTACCTCTGATTGTGATAGTTTTTTGACAAGTTTTTTGTAGAACTTCTACATACAAATTGAATTTGTTCCGGGACCTACTTATGTTTAATATAATGTATGTTAAAATATTTGTGCGTTGCTTCAAACATTCCCATAAGAATAAACTGTAATTCGTATAATTTGTTCCACATCTCAAAAACCTACGATAACTCCTTAATAAATACTGCAGATAACTACACATAGCAATAACAAAAATGCGTCATATAAGACAGATTTAAAAATAAATAATTGGTAAAAGCAGTTTTAATTTGCACTTATTGGCAAATGGAGGTGTTGGCTTGGCCATGCAAGTAGATAAGAAGTGGTGACTGAGATACAGTATGCACCGTAACTGACTAACTTTCACTACGTCAACTTTAAACTAACTTAGCTTATTTATTTTTAATTGAAATTTTTTTTTACGTCATGTTAGAAATTTACTTTGGGTGTCGAGTCGAACATTTGATTGCATTTCACTTCGGATGTTGGAAATTTCGTATGTTTGGGCAATCGTAAGTAGAGATTCTACTGTACCACTAAGCAACCAGAGCCAATACAATACATCACTGCAAAGTAGTGACAAAATTCTATTGTGCGAGTGTCAACATTTGTCTGCAGTACTACACAGAACGCCACTTTTCTTGCTCAACGAAGCTGTCTGAAAGTCGTACAATTTACGATATAAATTAGGGATGTGTCAAGTGTTTGCATAAATACATTATGTGCATACAGTCGCAGTCAGAATGATTCAGCTCCTGCTGCAAATTCAATGATTAAATAAAACAATAATTAATTCAAACAACTATAATGTCAGAATTATTGAACCACTTCATGGTAAACATCTTTGGTGTCAGTAAAGTGCATTTAAACTGTTCTATCTCAAGCACACTTGATGCATCCAGAGAAGGGTTTTATTTCTGTGCTTCACACCACTTGATTAAAAAATGTGTGTTCTTATGAAAAACCATTCAGGTCGTTGAATAATGTTGATACAGTGGTAGTCATTTTAATTTGAATCTGGTGTAGAATTTGAGTAACATTGGTATAATTGAGTTTTATTTAATCACTTGAAAACTGTTCTTATGTAATTTGTTTGTTGCAAACACCTGAACAATTTTGAACTCTGCCATTAATGCTAATTCGCAGTAGGGGTTGAAGAATTTGATTGCAACTGTAACGACTGGTTACATGATCACATGTACACCAGATTCAGTCAGTTCTGGAAATAAAGGGTTAGTATGGAAACAATAAATGACATTTTAGATTGACATCCAGACGAGACAATTGGACCAGTTCAATAAATGCATAAACCAGCCTCTCAACATTCTTTATTGACAAGCAGCTCATAATCTTAAAATATTTTTGAGTGTGTTTATTAGCAGAATAGAGTGAAAAAAGGGTTAAAATATCCATAAACATCTTTCATATTTTGGTTGGAATAATTTGCTTCTGGCAAATGTTTTGTATATCCTTTTATAAGTTTTGGATTATAGTTGACAGGAATTTTGTCCCATTCCTCATTAAAGAACTGCTAGTAGGCTCTGTAGTGCTGCTTTACCTTGTAAAAAGCATCAGTGAAGCGGAGGTCGGTTTTGCCAGTTAGCTCTATCCCATCTCCAATAAGCTGCTCAGCAAAGGGGGGAGAGTAGGAGGTGAGGGTGAAACTCACTATTGGCAAAAAGGCCGAGGGGTCACCCTTGGAAAGCCTGGGAGTGAAAACAACATTAAAAACATCATCAGTTGGAAATTTTGTCTAAATCTGAATGACCAGACAAACACAAAGACGTTCAGAAAATATTAATTCAGCAGAATCAGACAATTTTATGAAACATTTTAGGTGCTTAAAAAAAACATGATGGCATGAAGCACCAGTCCATCATCACAAATCCAAAGGTAACTTCAAGAAATTAGATTTATTTTTTTAAATACAAGAGCCAGTCCAGTGCTCTTCACTTTTATCTGACATAAAAACCTACATGCGGCCTGTGACAGGGTGAGACCACCGCTAATCTCACAAGGATCCAGCCAATCCACAATTAGCTAATGAAAAGACAACATTATTTTTTTGCCTCTGGCTGGAGTAGTTGACTGATATATCGGTTTAGCAGTTATGTTTATGTTATATTTATGCATTAGGCAGTAGATTTGAGTAGACACAATATTACATTTCTCATCACTATGACAATAAGCTATATAGAGGAGAAACACTGATCAGAGTCAGTGGTGAGATAGAGATAGAGGTAGAGGGACTACAGAAGGAGCTGTGGGGGGGTAGAGGTACGGGTTAGGGTTAGGATAGCTAAATCATTATTATCAATAGAATAATTTCACAAGATAAAAAAAATCTCTTACATATCTACAAATAGCTAAGGCTCATAGCTCACGGGAAAGAGGGACAACAGGTCAACTACAGTTAAATTGACATTTTCATCCAAATTCCCGACTACCACAGATCTTCAAGTTCTAAACACAGCTAAAGTCAAAGAAGCTGATCTCATGTGTGCTATGTTTGTATTTTATTAAATGAAAAATAAAGAGAAGGAAATCGTAATTCAGAAGAATCTTTTTTCCCCCCATAAAAAAACAGTAATGGTCATTACTGCCAGTGAGAGCCCATCCTCAACCTTTCTGTGTTGTAGTAGAACTGAAGAAGGCTCTTACTGAAAACGGCCACTAGAGCAATCAGAAACCACCAACACATGAAGGTCACCAAGTCATTGTGAAACAGACTAAACAGTGTAGTTTGAAACGAAATCACAACAGCAAAAAAATAAAAAATGAACCATAATCTATTTTATGATCTAAGATATATATAGTGCGAGCACGGTCGCCTGACAGCCAGAGGACCTTTCGGTGTTGTTCCTTTGTCTGTGTGGGTTCTCTCAAACTACCCCCCACTGTCCAAAAAACCTGCATGTTACGTTATCTAGAAGCTCCAAATTGCCTGGAAGAGTGAATGTGAGTGTGTGTGGTTGTTTGTCTCTGTGTGATCCCTCTTTCCCCATTGTTAGCTGGGATAGGCTCCAGCCCCCTGCGAACCCGTTGGGAATGAGCAGTATAGAAAATAGATGGATGGATGATCTAATATAATAACAAAGAAATCCTTGATCTAATGAGGCTTACTTAAAATATTACTTAAAATATTAATGTCTTACCCACTGTAGTCCATATGGCCTGGATACCTGATCACTCTCAGGAGAGATTCTAGTTTACGAAGACAACTCTGAACATCTCCAGTAGAAAGCATTTTTGCCTGTCAAGAATAGGAAGGGATTTGTTAGGTTCGGTATCAGATTTGAGAATATTTGTGTACATATGTACATACATACATATGTATACATAAGTCGAAGAAGATTCGTCTTTACGGAGAATTTAGTCTTAACATGATATGAGCTCAGCAATAGTTAAGAAGTAACCTGGAAAATATCTGAGGTTAACATTAAATCTGCCTAGTATACTTCAACAATATTAATCCCAAATGGTTAGCTATATCCCACTGCAAGAAAGAAACGATGACAGCGACATTAACGCTGTCTGTAATGACAAAACATCCCTAAAATTCCGATGTCATGAGTACATGGTAACATACTTGCACTCACGATGGATTATGACTCCAAAAAACTCGTGGGATATCTGTAAAAGTCACGGAACTGTGTTTTTCCTGTTCGTTGCAATTACTTTAGACTTTACCGGGTAGTCATCAGGACGTGGCGCGATTGGCTAGTAAACTGATGCGTGCTTACGTAATACGTAATTCTGCGCCCCGCCCACTCTTTGTTGTTCTTCTTCGTGGAATTTTAAAAGTGTTTTGCAACAACGTTTTACCCCCACCTGTGCAAAAGACGTTTTTAGAATCCTTAATGATACTGCGGTGAATTCAAGACATTTGTTCGTTATCTGACTCAGCATGTGAAAAACACATTTTTTTTCATGTATTGTATCAGTTAATTTTTGGTTGAAAATAAATAGTTGGTTTTCATAAAAAAA
>CAJRST010017779.1:3130699-3143967 GCA_907169785.1 Menidia menidia | reverse complement strand
TATGTATGTATGTATGTATGTATGTATGTATGTATGTATGTATGTATAAAGAAATGTGTGTGTGTATACGTATGCATGTATGTATATAAATATATAGTTTGTCTTTAGTGGCAAAACTGGGAAAAGAGAAGATTACTTGGAGTGGTCAGAATACTTCATGGCTGTTTCCTTTCTGTCAGCCCAAAGGAGCAAAGACCCCAGTTCACAAGTGAGTGTGTGTTTGTTTATGAGTCAGTGGGCTAAAGTGGTTGAAGACTGGTTAAAAAGAAGGTTCAATGTTTGTTAAAACATTGAAAAACATTGAACATTGAAACTTATAATAATTATAGACATAAACATCTTTATGATCCTCAGTTGAAGGACATATTTGAATGCTATCACTATTTTTTCTGTACACTACCAGATGGTTTGATGATGGCTGCTGCTTTTGAAGGATTTTCTAGTTAAATGCAACTAAATAAGTAAAGCAAACCACAAACCAAAGGAGCAAAGCCTATAGAGGGGACCTGTGGCATCATATTGCCGCACCTGTTCTTTCACATTCCACATGCGTTGAAGGGAGGCACCCTTGGGGCGTTGGCTTGTGGTACAGGTATTAGAGGTTTTTCAGGTCTCAGTGCAAACTGAAACGACAATCGGAGAGTTCAGAGGTGACATTGAATCATGAAGACCATTAAAAATGTTGATAAAGAATCAAATCCTTATTAGATGTGATTGAATGAACTGCAGTTTTAGTTCCGAAATGACTGATGTGTTCCAAGCTCCCACTGGTGATTTTACGATTTCAGATGTATCTCTATTAATAGGAATATATATCCATATGAATATATAAGACCTCAATACGTCAATTACAATTACAGGCAACTGCAAAGAGAGAGAAAGCAAATGGAAACAAGGCTGTCGATGCTAATGTTTTCATGTTACACACTTTTATGTGCTAAAATTGCACTTGTTAGAATTTGGCTAAAATGACTTATTTTTGTATAGTATGCTATAACATGATTGTCTTATTCTTTTTAGAACTTTAATTTTTGTCTTAAAGTCTCTGGCTGTGCCCACAGACTCCCTTTTCTCTCATTTTCTTTCTCTGTTGCATAAGATCCACACTTTTAGGTCAACACATACACACACCATTTGCTACCACATTCCAACCTCTCCCTCTGCAGGTGGGCGCCTGCATCGTCAACCCGGAGAACAAGATCGTGGGCATCGGTTACAACGGCATGCCCAACGGCTGCGACGACGACCTCTTGCCATGGTCTCGGTATGCTGACGACTGGCTCGACACGAAAAAACCTTACGGTAGGAGCCTAATATTTGCATTGGTGCTCCATGATTGATATTTTTCTGAACGTTCCTTACTGCTGTCTCAAGATGGCAGTAATAGAAACCCTGTCGGTTGACTAAATACAGAGGCTGAGTCACTTTAAGGATGGCCTAGTCTTGCCCTACCACCCGCTATGTTTGCTCCAAATTTCCCTGAGCTGACGGGGAATCACCCACATATTTTGCCACGCTCTGAATTTAATGAGATTCAGGAGTGGGGTTTTATCCATTGACAGGTCCCGTGTTTCTCCCCATAGGTTTTGGTGTAGCAGCTTGTAAAGCTCGGTACTCATTTACCTACCTCATCATGCACGGATATTTATCTTTTCAGAAATGGCACGTTACACATTTTCAAGCTAAATAATCCGCTCATGTGACATATGTGTACATTTTCCGATGAATTGCAAATTTGACGGGCCGCGGACTTGATTCCGCGGCCCGTTAAATGCAGTCAGAGTTGTTTTGTGCTGAACGACTGTCCCACAGTGTGCCACGCAGAGATGAACGCCATCATGAACAAAAACAGTGCAGATGTGAAGGGATGCACCATGTATGTGGTTCTGTTTCCGTGCAACGAGTGCGCCAAGCTGATCATTCAGGCCGGTAAGTGTTCACACAGCTGCCCCTTCTAGAAAGTTTTTTTTTTATTACACTAATAGGGCCTGCTTTTGTAAAACATTTTTTTAGGTCTTTGATACCCTGTTTTATTTAACTGTCCATAGTTTAGTAAAGACAATAAAAGCAGCACTTTTTGGTGTGATTTACCTGTAAAGTAAACAAAACTTCCACTTCTTCTTCAAGTTAATACATTTTTTAAAGATTTTTTTTCTTTTTTTAAACATTTTCAATCAAATGATATTCTACCATGCTCGCAATAGTAATACAAGTAATTATTTTAAATTCATATTAATTTTTTTTTCTTTTACAGCGCATTAAGGGTTCTTAATATTTTCTTTTATCAAATAATGCAAACTTTCAAAAAACTTTAAAAAAATGAAACTGTCTTCCCTTTCTATATTTTTTAAACGGAGGAAGACCAAAAACACCTATTTAACTTTGGCCCTCTGGCGCTTAAGATGTCAAAAATGATGTATACTTTTTTATTTGTACACCCCTTATGGTCAGTTCAATGCACACTCTCTGGTCAAGTTTTAGGGATACACCTGGTCTATTTTCGCCTTTTATTATTTAAATTTTTTAAACAGTACTCTTGCATATAGTTTGTTCTGTTGCTATTGTGATTTTTTTTCTAGATTATTTCTATTCAATTAAAATAATCACATTATATTAAAACCTTCTGATCCTGAATAGGATGGAAAGTGTGAATTAATTTATAGGATAAAAACATAAACAGCAACACTTGATCGAAACAGTATTTGTGGACAATGAATGAGCTTGTCTTAGTTTTTTTTGTCATCTTCTCTCGTCTTCGGCTCTTAAGTACAATACATTTAACCTGCACTTTTGTGTAGTACAGACTCATAAGCTCCTTGTCGCCTTCTCTGTCACTTATTCCCTTTGTCAAGGACTCAAAGAAGTGGTTTATTTCTCTGACAAATACCATGATAAACCCGAGTACACAGCTTCCAGAAGGCTGCTCGAAATGGCAAAAATAGCTTACAGGTAAACAGCCAGTGACGGGTCCCCTTCTTTCTTTGACATGAGCTTTTTTTCGGTGTGTGCATTAGATTTCTTTTAGCTATTTGGGGATTCAATAACCTTTTCAACATGTCTGACTTTTCTGATGTGTTTTCCGTTACTTGCAAGGACACTTTAAGACACAGGTGTCCAACTCCAGTCCTCTTTGGGCCGCTGTCCTGCAGGTTTTTCGAGGTGTCCCTGCTTCGACACACCTCACATCAAAGTTCCATTAGCGAAGCTGGACAGTGTCCAGAGCAGATGCAATTTAATCGGAATCAGGTGTACAGAAGCAGGGAAAATGTCTAAAACCTGCAGGACAGCGCCACCCAGGACTGGAGTTGGAGACCCCTGCTTTATGGTATACAACAGGCTCCCACTGCACAGAACTGAGTAACTAAAGGATTATGTGACTATTAAAATTTATTTCCTGGCAACATTTGACATCTATAACTCTGACATTCTGTGACATCTACTGTAATCTGATCATAACTATACTTTTTTTCTTCTTTTTTAATGCCAAAAATTGGATCTAATTTCCTTTGAATTGAGGCTATCGCACTGTTTATATAACATGCAATATAACATGGCATGGTTTAAAGTCAACTCACCTGAGTTTTCACGTGGACTGAACTTAAGTGAGTGAGTTTTTTAAGGAACAAAAGTTTGATTTGAAGAGTTTTTTTTACTCTTACATTCTTTATTACAATCTATGTTTTTAGGTGATTTTCGCTGCGAATGGTGCATCAGCTCCCATTCTAAACATTGCTAATATTTGATTTTTCCCCCATATTTTGGCAGGGAGTTCAAGCCCAAGAAGACCGAGATTGTCATTGATTTTAATTCTATCAACCACGCTGAGATCCAGAACCCGTCGACCAAGTAAAACTGGACCTAAGAGAACGACCAAATATGGAGGGATAATGAGTTTGAAAGGTACTGAGATGCCTGTGTTCTAGAATTGTTTTTGCCCTGTTGCTTCAAAACGAAGCTTAACTTGTTACTATGCTTTCTAAGCTGCTTTTTTTTCTTTTTTAAATTCTTTTTTTTTTCTCTTAAGGAAAAACAAAGTAGTTGATGTGGATGCTTTTGCCTTCTGGACGGTTTAACTGTTTTTATGTGATATTTTAAAACCCTTATGTTGTGAATCTTACTGTTATGGTTGTTACCAAAGTGGAAAACTAGAAAGCATCTTTTCTGTCTTTTTTTTTGTTGTTAAACAAGTGTCAGATCTGATCAAACTGATTAGACTGTTTAAGAAAAATGTTCAGCACATTCTGCCATTGTAAACTACTTAAAGCTCAAATTACTTCTGCTGCTTGCTACTGGTTAAATAGTTTTTTTGTTGATTCTTTTTTTTTTGGTTCAGATGATGACGCATTTATAAAGTAATAATCGTTTACAGCAGAGTAACAGTCTTTTTTTTTCCTATCATGTATGCATGGTTAATGGATTCATTTATTTTAATTTGATAATATGGTAAATTTACTTCTCTTTGAGATAAATAATTTTCCTGCTCTACTTTAAGTCTCTGTACAAAAGACTAAATGCAAGTAAATTATCTGGTCACGCATCTCTTTAAATGCTGATGACGCAAGACAATCCCAGTGGCCACAGTCTTTTTATTTCTCACTGCGAATCTCCTCCACACCTGTTGCTTTTCTACCATCGGGAAGGTTTTTAACTACTCATGTGTCCATAGACATACTCTTAAGTGTTCCATCCATCCACTGGTTCTAAACATGGTCAGCTCAGGTCATAAAGAAGAAACATTTTCACATCCAAGTATTTAACCCTAATCTAAAGATGTGTCCATGGATGTTTTTATTGTAGTTTTATCTGTGTGTTTTAGGGTTTGGATAAGAATCAAAGTATATCTTTAGCTTTAATAAATGAACAGACAATTCAGCATTGTTTTCATTTCAAGTGATGAAGTACCCCAAAAAAGTAACAAAATATGTCCTCCCTAAAATGGAAAATCCCCACAAAAAAAACAATGTCATGGAAAATAACCCCCATTCAAATCATCAGTTGTAACAGAGTGAACAGACACACTACACACTTAGTTCCAAGGATTTTTATTCTTTATCGTAGAAACACTGTACATAAATTACTTTCTCTGAGACTAATATTGATGTACGGATAAATGGAATTTGTCAACCTTCAAAAACAAAGTCAAACCAATAAAACAATTTCCAGCTCGTCTGAAGTGTCTTTGAAAAAAAAGAAAAAAAGATTACTCGGGTATGACGTTAACCATGAGGAAAATTCCTGCACTTCCCTTTTTAAAATGATTAAAGTTGTGTTTCCGACCCTTTGTTAACACATGTACACACACACGTATCTCTTCTAAAAGAGCACAGGGACTCACAATCAATGAGAAAAACATCCACATCAAATGTTGATCCATTACTGTCACTGATGGTGGTGCACTGTCCCTTTAAATGAGGAAAAACAAAAGAAGAGTAAGGCAACCGTCAGTTGCCGCTTACAGCAATCCTGCCCCCCCCCCCAACCCCACATCATGACAACATGTTTCTATTGCAAGCAATACTACTACCTTTGACTGACAAAAGCACAAGGTCTATGCGTTATGAAGCCGAGTCACGATTTTGAAGAAGTGAAGGACCCTCGGCCTGCCAGAGGGTTACTCAGGACTGACCAGTCCACTTGGGTTTACATAGACCCCGGGAGCAGCCGTGGCACTGTGGTCATCTGGACGTCCCCCATGCGTTTCGCCCTTAGACCTTGGTCTGGAGTGGTTTAGAGACCTTGTAAAACCACAGGAGATGAGGTGGAGTGATTCGAGAAAAAATGACCAAAAACAGATCATTGGATAGAAAAAACAAAAACAAAAAACAGAACCAAAACAAACCCTCCTCCACACAATGTGGAGTTTGGTTCAGTTTAGTTTTATATCAGCGCCCCTTTTTAGTGGTGGGAGTGTAAACTCAAAAAATATTAATAGTGATATACATGTTGGTAGGTAATAGTATGTAAACACTTCTCCATTTGTTTGTATGTCCCATTTCATCTGAAGTAAGTTTATATATAAAAAACAAAACAAAAAAAACGCAAACTTGTAAGTTGTCGTCCTTTTTTTTTGTGCCCATCTCTCTTAGAGAGTCCACAACATTTCCATTTTGATGGCCTCGGCCATGGAATAATAAAATCCTACAGACGCACGACCTTAGAGCGGATGGCCTCACATCTGGACCTACGGAGACGTGTTACCTGAAAACATCTGCTGGAGATTGGCGGTTATTAGTTACGCTCACTGCACAGTTTTTACAGCTGTTCAAATGCATGCAGACTCCTCGGTTTCGAGGGGGGGGGAACTGCACATATATACCCACGTGGCTATCTAAACGAATGCCTACGACTCACTCTTCAACGGTTGGCGCGTGGCAGTCGGCAAAGGCTTAATTGACAACAAAAAAAGGGCTGTATTGCAAGGGAAAGTGAAGAGAAAGGAGGAGGAAAGAAGGGAATGGAGGAAGAAAGGCAGGTATTGGTTCGTAGAAACCAGTTAAAAGCTCACTAATTGTGTTCACCATCACAATTGTAACTTAATGTTTGTTTTTCGGTCAGTTTACTGTAGTTTAATTGGTCGCGGATTAGCCCACGGTTCTCTGAACAGCCTCTGACATTCTCCGACGAA
Source organism: Menidia menidia (assembly GCA_907169785.1). Classification (NCBI taxonomy): domain Eukaryota; kingdom Metazoa; phylum Chordata; class Actinopteri; order Atheriniformes; family Atherinopsidae; genus Menidia; species Menidia menidia. The sequence continues at coordinate 3,137,342 of CAJRST010017779.1, read as the reverse complement.
AAAACAAAAAGTGTTGGCCGGTGGGTAGTTTTTTCTTCTTTTTTTGTAATAGTCTGAAGCCAGTTCGATCTGTGACATCCGTTTTTGTGTCAAAACTTAACCTTTTGTAAGTCTTTTTGACAGTCAAGATGGGGGGTTGCAGTCGTCGTTTGGGTCTGCCCCCGCCGTGTTACCTCCTCCCTATCTCGCTCTGCCGTAGGAACTGGATGTTGTTGGCGCTGTCGGCCAGTTCGGGGTACTGCTCCACGGACAGGACGTAGTAGCCGTCGTAGCCCAGGACCTTCCCGCCGCTCAGCAGCTGCCTCTTCTCCCCTTCGGTCCACAGCCGCGCTCCCTCCTCCCCGTCCCGGACCCGCTGCTGCTCCCGGGCCCAGGCGCCCGCCAGCGCGCGCTGCCTCGCGTGCTCCAGCACGCGCGCCTTCTCCTCGTCGAGCGTGGTGCCGTAGCGCACGTGCAGCGCCAGGGCGCCGTGCTGCAGCTCGACGTCGGCGAACCGCCGCGTCCTCCCGTTCATCACCGTCGTGGACTGGGACACGGTGACGTTGACGCCGTTCTCCAGCGACTTCCGGCCCGACGTGAGCCGCAGCGCGCTCAGGTCGTTCTCCGGCAGGCTGGTCTTGATGAAGTAGTGCGTGTCTCGGCCCTCCACGGTGAAGTGGAGGTCCTCCAGGTAAAAGGCGTTGTTCAGGACCCCGGCCACTTTGATGCAGTCCTCGTTGGCGATGTTCAGGGCGTTGGTCACCACGCGCCCCTGGACCACGGCGAACATGACGCCCTTTCCGATCAGAGACCGGGCGGTGGCGAACCACAGCCAGGGCTTCTCGTGGTCGGAATGTTTTCGGCTGAGCTGGATCTCTGGCATGCGTTCAAACGACAAGAAAGCCCCCGACTGACGAGTCACCTCTTGCTGGACACCCGAGATGGACTGTGGAGGAAGACATTTTCACTTTTAACGACCATTCAATGATGCTGTTTTTCTGCTTAAGATGTCGTAAAATGCTGTTTACCATATCAACCATATCTAATGTGGTGAAGAGTTAACAAAAATAAATAAAAGCAATATTGAATTGAATTGGTTCTGTGTGTGAGGTTCTGTGTGTGTTTTTATATTAACTCTCCAACCTGCATCAGCAGGAAAAAACAGAAATAAAATAATGTCTAAAACATTCCAACCTGTTTAACAATAAGCACAATTGTAACACATATAGTTTCTTTGCATTCTTTGAATTCTGGAAATAGGTTGGAAAAATTGGAACAATAAATGAATGATCTCTCATTCACGCAATTTATAAAATCTAAGAGAGGTTAGAACACATACAGGCAGGTCATCCCATATCTGGCTCTTTTGCATCTCCAGTGATGGTTGTGTCAGGTCAAATTTAGGAATGGGGAATCCTGGGATTGCGTTGTGAAGGTGAAAGCCGAACGTGACCAACCAGATGTTGACGTCTGTGGAGAAAAGAACGCAGTGGTTGCTGAACAGAGAACGGAAAAAGATGAGGAAGTCGACAAAGTGAGCTGGAGCGTGCTGCTTTGATGATTTCCATGGATTTTTATCTGAACATAGAGCAGGATCAGAGCTCAACATACAATAAAAGGATAAATAACAGTCCGGCGAGCTTTCGTCTGGAAAAGGTCAAATGTGCCACATTACTGTGGCTGAAATTGATTATTTCTGGTGCAGTTGTTGCCTATTCAATCGATCCATTCCAAATTAAAGTGCTAAGTAGCTAATAATTTTTTCTTTGCTGGTGAACCACAAATACTTCACTATAATCTCTACTTCAACAATAGTACTGCAGCAAAGCATACATAGGGATAGTATGTATACTCTGTATGAATAAAAGTATGCTTTTCTTCTTCAGAGTTGCATCTTGTGAATTTTTTTTGTCTACTTAAAATCGAAAACATTCAATAAGTGACCATAAAAATGCTTTTTTTTGTCTTCTTATATCAGTTCTACTTCTACACGGTTACAATTCAGCATCTTTAGGCGTTTTCCATTTAGATCTACTGATTTTATAACCTTTGACCTTTTCAGAATACTACTCAATACTCTGTGTTGCAATAGTCTTTAGCAGTTCTTCTATCCCTGTTGAACTTCTTCTACAAATCCATCTAGTATTTGTTTTGATCATCTTTGACTTTTCTTAGCTGCTCCCCTCTCCCCTCTTCTTCAACTATCAATCTTCTCCCCTCAAATGACAGTATTTCACATCTTTTTCCTCAATTGGCTGGAAGCTTCTTGTAACTTCCATCCGCGATCAACATAGTAGCCACACTCATTTATTTTAATATTGCCCTATTTCATAGGGACTCTTCGTCCTTGTCCTGAAATGGTTGTCAGTTCTGCTTAAATACAATGAAAAATTCCCCTGAAGCTGTCATACACATTAAAATTAGGCTTTTTTAAAATGAAAATTTCTAGGACTTCTCAAGGACTCCTTTTTTTTCTGCCACTAATCCTTTTGCCATGCTTCTTCCGCTCCCCACCTTATCTTTAAAGGATCCTTCTGCTATTGTTCCTTTACTTTCAGATGACTTTCTGCCACATTTCAATGTGTTCTTCAGCTAATTGGTGCTAAGTATTTTTCTTTTTTTCCACTTTCTTGGACATCTGCTGGCGTGTCCATTCAGCATTAGGCATCCTCACCGCCGTTTGGCAGAAACAGTTCTTTCTAGTTAACTACGTGTTTCTGTTTTTGCCTTGCCTTTGATGGCACACCTTATCTGATGTCTCTGGGCTTGTTTGTGACCAGTCGGAGATGTGAGTCTCTGCTGGAGGTCTCTGCCAGATTTAAAGGATTTAGCTCCATGCACACGTATCTGTGTATGCTAAGTTCAGGGGACTGGATTCAAGTAAATCAATTGATAAATCCCTTGTTTTTTTTGCTGGCATTTATAATACAAAAATATCAAATTCGACTACTTTGATATAAATAAAAATGAGTCTTAAGTTGAACTTTATTGCTGTTCTCTTTCATTTGTCAGTAGGTGTCCATGGAAATCATGTTTAATCAAGAATTTGAGTCTTTTTGTTATACATTTGTGCTGGTAGTTGATCTGTATTTGTTACCTGTGACATACTCTTTGACCTGATGAATCTTGCTGATCGGGTCGTTGCCTTGGAACATGTACAAGTTAAACGGCCGAGGTTCTTTACCAACACGGGTCCATGTGCCAATGTCGGGAGTAGTCCATCTTGATTGAAATATAATGACGACAATGAAACAACAATTCCGGTGAAACGTGACACCGAAAAAGCAGACATCGAATACTTGTGCGCAACAACGTTGGAAATAACCAATTACCTTCCCGCAGGGATGTCGTAATCTCTGTCTCCAAAGTGAAGCAGCCTTGTTAGAGGATCGTAAAGACCTCCATGGAAACCAATAACTAACACAAAGTCCGGGTTCGAGTCGAAGTAAACCTCACCATATGCCGTATACTGAACCTGCACGAACACAAGCAAAGTTTGACAAACTATTTAATTTAAAAACACAATATGTGCTCAAGCGCCTGTTGATTTTTGCTCACAATAAAACATGCCCCATACCTGTTTAAGCAGTAGTCCATTGTTACTGAAGACAGCCAGTGGAGTTCCAGTGTTATCACAGGCAATGTAAAACTCTTCTCCACTACTTATTTCCATTGCAAATACTTGGCCCTGAACAGAATAGAAGTGAAAAGTGCCAACAATTAATAATTCTACTAAAAAGTATGCAACCACTGTTTTCGCTAACATCTGACATCATGAAACATAAGGATAACAGATATGTTTTAGAAATCTGCAAGTCACTTGGCTGCTGTGGTCCATCCATTAATAACTATAAGACAAGGGATCTCAGGTTATTATAATCAAAATCATGGCCACATTTTGGCCATTTTGAAGTCATCACTTTACGTTTTCGTACCTTCAAAAGTGGATCCCCTGTGAAGTTGTAGTTATGTTTAGCATTTTTTACAGGATAACAACAGACCTCACTTTATTTTGCCCACGTTCTAAGTTTATGGCAGAAGCACTGACATGCTCTGAATGACTTTTCCAAAGCAGGTACCTGCAGGTCGTAGTAAAAAGATGTGATCTCGGAGCTGGAGTGGTTATAGACGTGGGTGATCCTCGTGGGGTAGTTCAGGTCGGAGTAGAAGAATTGAAGGTGTTGGCCCAGACTGTTTCTTGACGCCACACGTCGGCCGAGGCCATCGTAACGGTACTGGATCGTCCAGCTGGCTGCTTTGCTATAGACACGCGTTAAAAGACCTGAAATAAAAAGTAAAAAATAAGTATGCAAACAATGAGAGGACGACAGTGGTAAAGCTAAATGCTAACGACTGCAATGTATGGAACTTGACAGTTGTAGATCTTTGCAGGAAAATGAATTAAAAACACTTCTGTCATCAAGAAATGGTTTAAAGGATATGATGTATTATTTAAAAAGAAATAGTAAATTGCAAATGGTTAAAAGTAGAATTTTGCTGTGTTATATTTGGATGTTTCTTTGATTCAGGTCGTTATACAGGACCAAGAAAACACAAAGTGCAAGTCGCCAGTCATCACCTTTGGAGTTGTATTCAAATATCTCAGCTCCCCTCTGTCGCAAAAATCCGTCTTCATCCAGCCTGTACTGAACATCTCCCAAACGGGTGATTCTGTCCCTCAGATCGTAACGTAGTGGGGTTAACCGACCACTGTTCCCTGGATTCAGCAGGTGGAGGTTTCCATTCAGGTCGTAATTATATCTGTAATGTCAAAAGTCGTGTCGTTAACATCTAACATTAGTTACGGACGACGCACAATTCTTTTCTCTTGAGTGAAACGTCTTACCGCCACATCAGTTTCTCGTTCAGGTAGACTGTCTGCAATTGCCCGTCGACGTCGTACTCGTAACCGTATTTGGTCGTGTTGGCAAACGGTCCAATCTTGATCTCGCGCCTGGTGACCCTGCCCATGTTGTCGTACTGAATGGTGATCCAGTACATCAGAGACCTAAAAATCTCATACTGGATCTCCTTGATGCGGCCATGCTGGTCAAAGTGTTTCGTGTACGTCATCACGGCCGTTGATATAATCTAGGACAGCAGGGGACGAAAGCCGAACATCAATCGTTTATTTCGTACTCTCACACAAAGTCCTGTCCATCAGACAAACAGAATCGTTATTGGTATAGTCTAAGTGTTCTTATAAGTCTTACTGAAGCACCTGAAAGGAGGTTAAACACTCATTTCTGTGTGTGGTGTTTAACATTTTTATCTCTCATAGCTGAAATCAGACATAATGTTTTTTCATAAGAAAACCACTGTCCAAAATTGACTCAACAAAGATGCTTGAGCGTGTACAACAGAACAACGAATAAGTTTAGAAGCCTAAAACTCTCTCTGACCATTGCAAGAAACAAGAAGTTTAAAGAACCAATCCAAAATACGTCTGCATTCTGCTAAAACATGAGCTGTTATATGTAAGCTTGTGCTTGGTAAGTCTTTCTGGTTAGCAAAAAAACTTTCCAACAAATCAGTTCGCAGCAATTGCCCTCTTTCATCCATTCCATCAGAAAGACTATTTACATTTTCTCGCATGCATATAGATAAGCTTAAACTTTCAAAGAAATTCCCCAAGAAATTCACAGCATGTTGCCCACTTTGTGCCCGTAAAATTGCTTTCACTCGCGTAACTTCGGAGCACTTTCAGAAGCGCCATGCAGACATGATTGATGAACAAAAAACTTTGTAAATAATCTGAAAGGCAAGACAAAGAAAAACTGATCATACTGCATACTCTCTTTTAATTGATTGAAATAATGAAAAATATTTGCTGGATGTATGACTGATCCGAATATTTGGGCTCACCAGTTTAAGTATGATTGCAGGAATTAAAAGTGATCTTGTCAGTTATTAATATTAAAGAATGGTCCTGATGTGTTTGGGACCAATAATAAAATCTACAGTTAAAGCAAATGAACCATAGTCTAGCCACTCCTGACTTACCTGATTAATATCGTAGTAGATGACGCCAAATTTCCCAAACTGTTCCACTTTTCCGGATATGTCGTCGAACTGATAGAGATCGATTGGCAAAGGCGTCTCGTTGATTACCGCCTGCATGCTGGTGACCCTGAAGCTGTTGTCGTAGGTGTAGTCGAAGCGCGCGTTCACCATTCCGTCTTCGCTGAAGCGGAATATTTGCCGATCGACCAGGGGGCCGATCTGGCGGTAGCGGATGGAGCAGATGAAGCCCTCGCTTTGCAAGTTGACGGTTTTGAGCACGCCGGCAGTCTCGTCGTAGGTGAAACTGACTCGCGTGGAGTCGTAGAGGATCTCTGCAAGCTTGTTCTGACGGGACAAGAACAACAATGAGCATGTGCGTTACAGAATGCACGTAAATAAGCATACAGGTGAATATATGAATAGATTCATGATTAACAAATATACCTGTCTGCGATATTTGTACAGTATCCGACGGCCTGTGCCCAGGTGTGCAACCCTGAGGAGCTGGAAGCAGAGAAATCGATTAATTATGGTCAAATTATATTACTTATTGTGAATTGTGAAATAACAAGCAGTATTTTTTAGTGTGAATGCAATAAAAAATGAGGATAAATACATACATACATACATACATACATACATACATACATACATACATACA
>CAJRST010017779.1:3119053-3130689 GCA_907169785.1 Menidia menidia | reverse complement strand
ATACATACATACATACATACATACATACATACATACATACATACATAAATGAAGATATGTCAGTCTTAATGCTGGTGCAGACACTCAGACAAAGCCACACACCTGTCCATCCTCAGAGTAGTCCACGGTCACGGAGGCGTTGCTTTCTGGGGGATTGTACATGTTTCTGTAGTATCCCATGGATCTGATGGTCTGCATCGTGTGTCGAGCCACGCTGGGCATGGTCACTGCCGACAGACGGTTCCTCGAATCGTAGTCAAAGATGTACTGATGTTGACTGTGCAGCAGCAGCACCATGGACTGTTAAAGAGGAAGGAAGAAAAACATCCAAACACGTCACACACCCATGGAAGCAGTTAAAGGCATAGATCAGAGGGGGGATACATTTGTTCAGTTACAGGAATTTTCCACTATATGCAGACATTGACCTTTGAATTTCTATAAAATTATTCTAAAACTTTATTGAAAACAGGAACAGCAACTTAAATTAACAAGACAATGACAAATGCAGGCTGATTATCAAATCTATTTTTCACTTTAAAGTGAGTCAGCTCAGTGGAGTTCAACATTCTCAGGGCAGTAAACTTTTCAGGCTCTGCTCCACCCTGTGGCTACAAAAAGCATTGCAACTGTTTTGTGCAAAGAGTTCTAAGGAGAGTCATCAGGCAGAGCATCACTGCTGGTTTTGTTACTACTGTACAGCAGTGGAGTGAGAAAGGCCCTGGAGGGAATTGTCGTTGAACTAGATCTGAAATGGAAACTGGCACAGATGTCATTCTGAAATCAGCTTCTTCATTTCTGTTTTTATCATTTACTTTTATGACAGGCATGGTAATATGTGACAGGTCTTATAAATGATAATTTTCTTTTTGTTGACTGCTGACCAAATGATGTAAGCAAAAATGTTCAAACACACAAAAGGGAAAATAATCAGTTTTTTCGGGGGAATCACTGGAACATATCAATAACATATTTGAATGGTGGAGGGGGGCAAAAAAGCAGAATTGAAGTGTTCCAATGCCATTTCATTTTTTTTACTATTAACATTTACTACTAACATTTATTTTTACAGTTTTAGAATTTAGGTTTAGCTTTAAAATCAGAAGCGTTAACAACTATTTATGCTGTAGAAATACTTATTCATGAACTATTTCTTAATTGGTACCAGCAGAGTCTTAAGGGTGCTCAAACAACCAGTTCCTGGAACAAATTCCTATTCTTATCATAAATTTGTCCCAAAATATAAAAAGCCATACTCTTCTTGAAAACTACATATACTACTGGGCTGTAATTTCTTGAATTCTTTGATACAGTCGGTCAATATTGAAAAGTGGTTCTGTCTGTTGGTCATCATGACAATTTAAACGTGGCTATATCTGGGACATTATTAAATAATTTACATCAGAAAATAAACAGCATCTTTTCAATCTTTTCCAGCTTGAACAAATGTCTCTGATTCTCTCAATACTTCTTGCCAGATCCAATATATACGCTCTAGATTTGACATGCAGCACTTTTTATTGACAAAATAAGGCCACCCGAAGCGATGTTAAGCATGTACTATGTTCAGTATGCATTATTTAGCTCTTTGTATACGCTAAATTCAAAACATTTATGAAGACCAAGTTAATCTTTAAGAAAAGAGTGCATGTTTGAAAAGGCCGTGCCGTCTTCTACCTTATCCAGGTAAGTGTAGCTCCATATCTTTCCGTCAGCAAAGACCCTAGAAATGATTCTTCCTTGATTGTCATACTCCCACTTCTCTGTAGTTGGACCCCTCTGGAGGCCTGTCACCTGCCCCGTGCTGCATAAACAGATGCAATCATATTTTATTTTGACTTTTTTCCCCCGAGAAATTTTTGAGGTTCACGGTAAATTGGCAACCTACCTGGAATACGTCAGGTTAACCGATAGCAGTTTGCTGCTGGGAACCCAAAGCGTTGGATGGCCTTGGGTGTCATAAATGATCTTAAGCAAGAACTTCCTGTGGTCATCATAGATTTTCTCTGTCCGCATTGTGCGGTCATAATCCACGGAGAGTAAATTCCGTCCGTTTACCTGAAAATGAGAGGACACAAAGCAACACAGATATTAATTTTAAAAATACTCTGTTTCTCCAAAATTAGCTACGAGTCAAGAACATTAGATGGTTAGTGTTAGGCCCCAGCCTTTTACCCCCATCCCAGGGTAAAAAGCATAAATAACCAAGTACCCAGGTACCCTTACAGTGTCATTGTGCGATATTTAATGCATACATTGTGTAACTGAGCAGAACGATCTGTAGTTTCTATGATTCCTCGAGGTGACCTAGACAATTCATCCCTCAGAGAGACATCCTACTTTTAAGTATAGACCTAAAATGTTTCTTTTTGATCAAACATATTCTCATTTATTCCTCACTTATGCTACCAGAGGCCCAGAGCGTGGAGGGATTTTCCATTTTTCTGCTGTTTCCTGTCCAATCCTGCTCTATCCAGTCCAATCTTTTCATGCACTCGCGTACTAGAGAGGCAATTAAACGCCCCCAAGAATATATGGCAGCCTGGCTTATATTGGTTTAGATGACTCTTAATTGTCATGTATTCAGTACAAATGAATTAATCATTAGACCAAATAATTCCCATGCAGGAGTTTTTTTTTTGGAAAGTTTCCAGCTTTATCAATAGTCACAGACTTTGAATTACACAATAGATGAGATGCATATGGAGTGGGCTTTTGGTTCTGCATAGAGCTGCCAACGCATATTAGACTTGGATAAATAGATAGAATGTATGTGAATAGAATAGAATAATTGCCTTAACTGTTGGCCCATATCACAGGAAATAAAATCGTCCATTCTAGTTTTTTTTTTTTTTTTTTTTACAATTCAAAACAATTTTCTTTCCACCGCACTCACCCTAAGCTTCCTCCCAAAAACGGTGACTTTTCCTCGTGTCTGCTCCTTCCTGAACCTCCACTCCACGAGGTTCTGACCGTTTTCTCCAGGCAGGGTCATGTTGCGTCGGGCAACAGTGGGATTGGCAGCACCTAAAATAAAATGGATGCAAAGGAATGACATGAAACCCAACGGTAATTTACTTAGGGAGAATCTAAAGAGGGATTTAGAAATAGATATGGAAGATTTATGCTCCCTCCACATGTATGTCTTTGTGGGACAACCTCCATCCAATGTGAACACGAGTTTACGGTGGATGGAACTCTAATCACGAATGGATTGATCCTTCAATTTTACAGAGCTAAATATTAAGATTTCTTTATTAATTCATTTTCCTAAAGACTGCTCATATCTTGCACATATTGTCAATTAAACTGGACTAAACTGGAACATGTTCAGCAGAGGAGTAAACGTAACAGGAAATTCTTTCTCTCTTTGGTAATCACATTTAATAGCTCCAATCTCTGATGGTCTAACATTTAACTGGCGTTGCAGTAATTAATTATGGATGTTATAATAACCACAAGGAGATTTCCGTAGTATTTATGTGATTTGTTTTTACTATTTTAACACTGAGGTTTTATATTTTCTTCACATAGTTATCTATGGATTTTTTAAAATACTTTTAACACTTTTTTATCAATCACTGTATTGTATAAATATATTGTTTTTCAGTATGAACATCCATTTAGATTATTTATGAGTTTAAAGATCAAAATTAATTATGCTCTTACTGTAAACTGTATGCTGAATGTATGCAATATTAAAAACAAAATGAAACATTTCACATTCAAAACATGAAAAAAAACACCTTGGAATATAAAGGGACGGATGTGCCAATGGCAAAATATGAGATTATTAAAAAGGCATACAACTAAGTTAACAACAAAAAATTAACTAGTAATGAACAACTGACAGCGCTGTGATTAATTAAAAAAAAATTCTAATTAGGGGTTGCACATAAAATTGCAAAAAAGACGAGAGAACCATTCAGAAAAAGGGAAAAATATGTGAAACAAATGGTTTGAGTAAAAGACTTTCGGCATATCTTATGTGTCCTCTCCCTGACATAAATCTACTATACAAATAAAGATAGAGCAATTCAGCTTCTGATTTAAATCAATATGATAACATACCTGCCAGTATATGGGGCTCCGTTTGGTAGTGTGTGTCCATCCCATTGGCATAGATGACCCTGAGCGAACGGTCATTACCAACTTGGTAGCTGTTACGAAGCTGGTCTGTATCAGAGGGCAGAGAAACAGTTACCATGATTCAACTACGTCACACAATTCAAGGCATTTATTCAAAAGCTGACCTGAACTGAGGGGGGAGCATAGGAAAAGAGACAGGGAATGGGGAAAGTAGAAAAATACAGGAGAAAGTAAGGCGTAAAGCAGCTTCTGAAAGTCGTTTTTAAACCCGTTAATGGAGCATAGAGCCAGTACCACAACCCATTCATCCATTTTCTATATACACATGATCAATTTCAGGCTTGGGCTGATGTACAGACATGGAATTTGCTCCATTTTTAAACAGTCATGTATCAGTTTATACAATATCACAGAACTGGGTTTTACAAGGACTTTTATGTTGACAAAAAAACTACATAAAAATACCTAAACATCTGATACCATAATTTCTCAGAAACATTCTGGATTCCAATCATTATTTTGTAGCTCAAATTGTAATATCGTATCATTGATTGAGAACAATTAACAAATCTGTATTTCTTAGCCCAAAAAGATAAAATATTAGAAGGACAAATTTAATATTTTGGGTGACAAAATAAATAATCTGGGGAAAAAAATCTAAATTACAGAGCTAAATTAACTATATTCATGGTAATAGAGAGTGGGTGGGCCAATCTTCATACTGGTTTGGCACTAAAAAGCCATACTGCAAAGGCAAAACTGAAGGTTCTGAATTATAATTTATAGCACCTTTGTCTCATTATAATTTCCATGTGAAAGGTTTATTGTGAGTCTGGAGGTTATAATTAGTCCATATAGGGGATTATTCAGGGATTCTAAAGGACCTTCCCATTCAATTTTCAGGGTCATGACAAATTTTCAATTAGTTATGAATAACACAATTATACCTTGTTGATTGTCTCTTTGAGAATCCAGAAAACAAACCCTATTCCAAACAGTGATAAAAGAAAAACTGTTACTCTAGGCCATCCAAACTCTTAGAGATATAAGAGATAAACCAAAAATACTGCATACAGTTTTGTTAGGGAGAAGCCCTCTTTGTTTTTTCACGGCTCCATTGAATTAAGATTCCAGGATGTTTATTGTTACAGGAAAAAAGAAATTAGCCGATTGAGATACTGGAGGCCTTTTTTTTTAGGGTAGATGATTTCAACAGAAGCAATTTGGGCTTGCACTGCTTGATGAAACAGTGCCAGTTTTTGCAAGTGAGTTCAGTTGTGGGGTTTCCAGCTTAGACTGAGCCAGATAGGCCTATCATAACCTCAAAGCGAGAAAGACACACGGCAACCGGTAACCGTAGTGTGTTAGTTCTTAATTCATGCCTCTCATCTTGAAACAAAATGCTGAAGTCTGGACGTGATGTTTATGAGTTAAAGGAAAAGATTTCCGCAGCAGGTGGTGCAGAATCAGTGGATTTACAGCGGATGATCCTGCAGAAACCTGGCATTCTCTGTGGGGGACTTGCAAAGACAACTTGGCAGGTAACTTTAAAAAATGTTACTGGGTGGAGGATGAAAGGTTTTAGACCCAGATATTGCATCTTTTTCTGCATATTAGCCTTCTCTTCCCAGCATTTGGTCTTTTCCATACAGCATTGCAAAAGAGAGAGGAAACTGTGGATGGGTGTAATGGGGTAAGTCCCGCTGGCTCCTTTGAGGATAGCTTGCTGATCTTCATACTTTAGTAGCTCGGCAATGGCACATGGTTGAGTGGGATTCTGTTCTCTGGAATATACTCTGTCCTTGTGGACTATTTTCACAGCTATTTCTTGGTCCTTCAGTAGAGGAGAATATAGTCGGCTTCTGTCCTCTAAATGTATGAATCTATTCGGATTTTCTTTGCCATCATGTTGACCTTATGTGTGTTAAACCACTCAGCTGCCTGTGTGAATGACTGAGGTTCGGTTATACAGCCAGATCTTTTAATTGAGCTCCTTTTGACTAAATCAGTTAGCTCTTTAGTGATGTCCTGCTTGATACAGATGGTGTCAATTTGTGGGGTTAGTAAGTAGTCAAATGTGTCTTTTTCCAGTGATGTTCCACTCCAACTGCTATGGTCGAGCACCGATTGTGTTTACTCGGGGTTCCCTTCCTTTGTGTTTAAATAGTCTGCGTTTCTCCTCGTCTTGTGCCAGTGAGTTTCGTCCTTTGACCTAAACTGAGCCTTTAGCCTTGTCTTCATAGTTTTTCCTCGTCCAAGTGAGTCAATTTTGCACTTTGTAGCCTTTGCATCCTCGTTATCGAGCGTTATTCATTTGTACTTTGTCCACAGTTTTGTTCTATCTCGCAAGAGAGGTTATTGTTTGATACTTTGTTCTTAGCTTTGTCTGCCTCGTTTCTAGAGTGATTATTATTTTGCACTTTTCATAGCCTCTGCTTCCACTCAGTGACTGTGAATTTTTGTTAAAGAGTTAACAAAGTTCCCATTTCTGACTGTTTCTTGGGATCTTTCATGATCTCCTCAAAGAAATATTGCATGCACTGAAACCACTCAAATGCTTATAGACTAAGTGAAATTGTTTAGAAAAATAAAGGATTCAAAAGTAGAGGAGCTCCCTTTTAGGGTTGTATTGCTATCACTTTTTCCAGGCAATTCTGGAGCTTTGAAAAGGTCAGTTAGCCGCTCCTGCAGGTTCAAACTTTCCTGTTGCCATGGTAATGCATCATAACCGATGCCAAAAAAAAAAGAAGAAGCCCACAGACGTCCATCCAGCGGTGCAGGAGTCCAAACCAGCACAGAACAATGTTTCAGAATTCTGTGTTTTCATAGGAAGAAGAAAATCTCAAGATGATTAAAAGAGATTCACAGTATGTCCAGAGCTACTGCAATAGGCTCCCTGCCATTTATTAGGACTACAACTTTATAAAAAATCTCTTGCAAAGTTTGTTCCAGTGTCTTAATCCTCTGCACACCCCCCCCCACACACACACACACATGCATTTGTAATTACCATACCTTGCACCAGAGTATAGAAAGAGTCTATTGATGATAAATTGGTTGTTATGGAAACATCCTCATCCCTTCCTGACGTCTCGATGTCCACTGCCACGGCTCCTGATGACATGTCACCATGGAGATTGGTCACAACACCAGTGGGGAAGGTCACATTAGTCAGACGACCCTCGCTGTCATAGCTGCAAGGAAAATAAGAATGCAGGCATGTTATGGGACATTACTTTTCATTACTGTAATACCCTTTATATGCACTTAAATGTGCATAAACATTCATACACACAGATGCACACACATAGAAATTTGATTAAACAATGTCAGTCTTAAAAAATTCAATGCTATTGTACCAGAGGAGTTTGAAATAAATTTCAAAATGCTTTAAAAGAAGTTGGATAAATTAGAAAAACAGTTTGGAACACATGATTAAATGTCTTCCGATCCAATATCACAGAGCTTTATGTATTACAAACATGCATTTAAATATGGAGAGTATGATTCTGCTCACTCATAGAATGTAGTCCAGCCAATCTGGATGCTCTTTGTGGCCAGCAATCCACTGTTGCCATGGTACGTGAATAAAACCAACTCCTGACCTTGAGCTGTGAGAGTCTTTAGACCTCCATTAGTTCCAATGGTCAGCCAGATTACCTGTATATACAAAACAAACCAAAATCAGTTAATAAAAAGAAGACAAAAAAGAAAAATAATAAAGAAAACAACAGACAATGAGGATTGGTGTTGACTTCTTTGGGTTTACGCAGTATTTTTTTTTAATCAGAATAGTCTGGCATTATATTAAAATGCATTTGTTAAACTTAATTTGTGCGACTTGGGAAAAACCTTGCTGATCTCACCTGATTGTCAGGAGCAACCACACGCACAGGCATCCTGTTGGTGTCTCTACGGATACGAAGAGTATTCCCGCTGCTATCTGTCACGGCAGTGACGTCCTCCTCATTGCTAAGGGTGAGGGAATGTGAGGAGGAAAATGGCAATGTCAAAGTTAGATGAAGCTTTAAGACTCGACACACACACATAGTAATACATATAGTTTTATATGTAGTTTTAAAAGGTACAATGATTAAGAAAAAAGAAAGCTAATCACTAGTAAATTCTTTTTAAAACAAACCAACCTGTAGCTGAAGTTATACTTAAAGTCTCCAGTAACCAGAGACATGGTGAACTGGTGGGTACCATTCAAATCAAACACATAGAGTTCTTGAGAAACCGGAGATGCCACTTCATAAGAGCTGGGACCTGAAGCCAAAGAGCCTGAAGATAGACAGATGAAGAGACTCTGACTCAAGGGTGACTTAATCATATCATGCATGCACCATCACAGTATCCATAACTAATAACATTGCACAACATTATCTGTATGTTGAGCTGCTCCTAATTTGGTCCAATCACTGGGATTATTGATGGATTTCTATTGGTCTGGTACACCTGTGTTGAAGGTTTTTACTTAAGAATAGGAAGAGGGAAAGTTTACTCAGAAGCAAAGCTAAATAGCATGTGCTAAATCCACCACATATCTTTGGTAAGAAAGTAAACTCATTATTAAAATAATATTTCATAATCCATTTGCAGTTTTAAATCTGTATAGAGTAATACAAATATCTTTGATGGAAATATTTAGGTATGAGCTCAGGTCTGTTTTCTTATTTTCACAACTATTTTTACAAACCTACATATTTTTGAAACTCAGGTAGCAGTGATAAAGTGGTATTAAAAGCATTTTCTCACCCAGTTTTGATATTTTATAGAATGATATTTGTGTGGATGGCAAGTTTGGTTCAAATAAATAAGAAATAAGGCAACAGACTTAGCCTTTTGGGAACTGAGCTAAATATGCATCCGTGTTTATGATTTTTATTTGAGATGGATATTTAAAAAAAATCTGTTACATAAATCACATATTACATATAATTGGATCATTTTTGATAGGCTGGTATTATAATTGGTTTGACCCGGACCGTATTTAATTAGACTTCAATTTAAGTAGCCTGATTTCTGTGTTAAATGCCTCATTTGACTTTTGTAGTGAGCTGGCAACAAATGTTTTAAATAGACCGGACTGAATTGAATTAGGTATGCACAACCAGGACAATGATAATGAATGTTTGAATATCCTATATACTAAAAAAGGAGAAGTTTTACAGGATTTTTTGCTGTAAGCATCCGGTAACTTACTCGCCAGCTCATTTACAAAACAGTAACATGATTTAGGTGGAAGCGCACAGATTTTTCACTCTAATTTGCTTGCACCTTCCAACCTTACTGGAAACACAGGAGGCCCAAGGCTAGTATAATGTTGTTTGTAGGAGTAAAACCAAAAGTTATTTAACTGGGGGCACAAGAAGAAATAATGTTATTATGTGCTACAGAGCATATTTGAATATGATCATCATATTCCTAAAAGAAACACAATTTTGGTATGTGGTTTTGCAATTTCTGGATCTGAAGAGGTGTCATCGAACAGACTTTGTTATTCAAACTCTGCTCTGTTTCAACTTGCATTTCTGCACTGAAGTGGGAAGTTGAAACCTCTTGGTGCTTGTTTTTGTTGCAATTTACATAAAATGCCACCATCAGTAAAACAGCTGTCTCAGACGGGGTAACAAACAATCTAGTTATGTTCCAAAAGCACATTGATTTATGTTTTATATCTGAAAAAAAGAGTACGAGTTGGGTAGTAGCCATTACAAAAACAAGCAGATACTGTAGTTTACCGGCTGTCCACAGTTCAGCCATTGGCAGGAGCAATGTATGTATCTGAAAATAAAATTGCCAGTCAAGATTTTTTCAGTTTGGTTTGAGGTGTTAGCTGTCAGACCTTTAACTGTATGCTCTCTAATACTATAATAACATGCTCTAAGGGTTATTAAGTACGACAGATGTACAGAAGAGGCAGGACCTGAGGGTGTAAGGGGTAGAGTGAAGTCAAGAGGGTCATTCAACGCCTCTCAGAGAAATTATTTTGAATAGATATATAAATTAATAACCGCTTAAGAGCTGCTAAAGTGCCTCTTTGATTTACTTTGCAAAGCTTATAACAGAAACCAAGACCATAGGAAATTACATCAGATTGTCAAGCACAATTAATAGCTCCGAGAGGTGTTGGACATTTCTAGTTTAAATAGCTGTTGCGGTGAGAACTAGAGAAAACTGAAGGCCAGAAGGTACGAGGCAAGCTGCGATATGAGTCAAGACCTGAGAAGAATGGTATATTAAAGATAAAAGGTATCTTTTGGTATCTCACTTGCCTAAGCGCTTTTGGAAATGTCTTATTAAAAGGCAGCCATCAATATTTTATGTAGCTTTGTATGTCGTCATATGATTAAAAATACCATCAAGGTATCAAAAATGCAGTTTTAGCACCACAAGTTTAATGTTTAAATTGATTTCACAAACATGACCCGACTGCTTTATACACTCTTATTAAACTTTTACCAGCAAGTCTAATGACAACTGCTACCTCTTGGGAGGCAAGTCTGTAAGCTATAAAGAAATAAAGACAAAATTTGCCCTCTATTGATTTTGACAGGTCCAGGGAGTCTGCCCCATACAGCAGAACTGAGAATGAGCTGCCCGTTGTGGACAGGTCAAGTCAGAGACAGAGAGCTGTACATAGGTAGATGTACTGTATATCCATATGTATATAACGAGTATATCTGCCAGTGGTGCTGATACATACCAAAAGGTGGTTGGTTGCGTCGTATGGCTCGAATCCGAATATTTCCCAGATCGGCCACATACAGTGTCCCATCCGGAGACACCACCAAAGAGGAAGGACAGTTTAGCCGGGCGTCTTTAGCATAGCCATCTCCTGTTTGATAGCAGTCGCAATTGGCGTCATTCTGCAGAATAATGCAGAAAAGAAGTGAGAAGCACAGAACAATGTCATACTTTTTTTTTTTAAATCAGTCGATCTGTTACATCATCGTATTTAGTTGTTGCTGTAATGCTTTTATTCTGAATGTACATGAATAAGGTGAACCAAAGCACAACACAGTTAGGGTTTGGGACAACAGTACCTTGCAGTCACATTCAGACAGTGTTCCAGCTAAATGGGTAATTTCTCCGTCCGTTGAAACCTACAGAAATATAAGTATTTAATAAAACACGTCAGCTTAAAACACTTGCTTTGATTAATTGGCTAATATCCCTGCCTTTGCATGTCAGAGTAATGTTTCGACAGAATTTATGCTTTTTGGTTTAAAGTCCTTTTGTTAGAAAAAGCAAATCTTCCTAAGATGTCTGGTCTAAATATAGGTTCATGTTAAATGTCTTAGCACCTAGAAAAATACACACCCTCTCACAGAGGTGTGAGCAACTTCCTGTCACAATTTTTTTTAATTTTGTGCATCTTTCCCCAACGTTTTATTGTCAAGAATTGTACAAATTACATTAATTAATATGAATATGTTTTGTCCCTATAATAATTTATATTATATTATATTATATTATATTATATTATATTATATTATATTATATTATATTATATTATATTATATTATATTATATTATATTAT
>CAJRST010017779.1:3050523-3119043 GCA_907169785.1 Menidia menidia | reverse complement strand
ATATTATATTATATTATATTATATTATATTATATTATATTATATTATCCCTCCATAATGAGAGATAAGAAAGAATTAGATATCTAATGGTACTTTTCCATTATAACCTATTCAATGCTGCTCGGCTCTCCATGCGTCATCAGGGCTTGGCTCACATGGTTTTCCACTACAAGCGAGCCATCCCCATTAGCCCTTCTTAAGGATATGCACTGAACGTAAGTGGTTTCAGTGCTACAGGGGCCCATCATAGATTAGTGTGAATGTGGTAAGATTCCAGTGAGGTCATCGTTCTATTAAAATTTCACCAACTAATTTTTTCTGAGCCTCATTACATTTTCCAAAAAAAAGAAAAAAAGAAAAAAAGAAAAAAGGACAAAGATATCCACATAAAATAAACTTTTTTTTTCTTAACTACTGATTGATTCCTTATGATCACAGATTTGCATTGCAGTTGAAATTCCTTTGATAATCTGTATAATCTGTAATATGGTTGCGTGAATGAATGTGTCAAAAAATGGCCGGTAAATTACCTGTCGAATACGGTGAATTTTCTTTTCATCTGATTCTGCAATGTAGAGGACACCACTGTAGGACAGGGCGATGGCCGTTGCCCCCTCCAACATGGTTTGCACCGCTCTTTTACCCAAGGTGTACTCTATACCGGGCACCTGGCAGTGCATGGGGCGACCCGCCACAATACGAACCTGAACACACACACAAACAGAACCAACCCACAGAATTATTTCATGAGAAACGTTTGTTAAGTATGACATTACATGTGAACATCATAGACGGACGTCAATATACATGAATACGATACCTGTCTATTTTCAGTTATCTGCAGCACCACATTGTTGTCCAGGACAAAGATGGAGTTATCCATGGGGTTGATGGCCAGATCTGTGGGCCATTCTAAACGGACCTGCGTGGAGATGACTTATTACTTCACTTGACAGTCACTATGTTTGATTAACCAGCAACTGCATGTCTTAGCCTATACAGCCTTACAAAGTTTCAAAGTTTTTCATAAAAATGTTGCCTTCATCGTCTAATTAGTTCCCTAAATATGCTGCTATCTTGATGACTGGACATCTCCACTAAGTCTTTTGTTGGTGACTTTACTTTTGATATCTATTTTCCTAATTTCTCCACATTTCTACATGACAAAATTGTATAAAACTACCTGGAGCTCAATTTATTATTGTCCAACACAGAGCTACCAAGGATGCAAACAGGACAGGCTGCAGTAATTGTAATAAATGTATGAGTTTGGGGATGGTTAAACCAGCTGCTGAAAACACCTGGGTTGTCAGTCTTTATAACTTGGCAGATTTCTGTTTCTCTCACTTGTACAGTCTTGTGGAGCTGTACCCGTTCTTATGAATTTGACTCAACTGCATTAAGCCACAACCTCTCTCTTTGTTTTTGGATCAGGCTTTGAAGGGTTAAATGCAAATAAATGCAGGCTAAAATCAAATTTCTGTCAGAAATGTATATTCATCCATCTTGTTTTGGTTAGCCTTTTCATCGCTGACACCAGTTCATCAAAATGGAAAAATGTATCACCTGTCTTATGTGCATGCTGGTGTCACAGGTCAAAGGCCGTGCGGATGTCAAATCGTTACTCCCCAGCATCGTGGAGATGATTCCGTTGCGATCCACTTTCCGGATCATCGTTCCATCCACAAAATAGATCAGCCCATTCTTGTCGACCGCGATTCCTATGTTAACAGACATACAGGAACAAACATACAACACATTTCTGGTCAGTAATGAGGATAATGTGAATCACAACATATTTGGCAACCATCTATGTTGCTGTTAAGAGAAAAGTACATGATGTTAGGGAGGTAGTCAAATAGGGGGGTGGAGTTGGGGATCAGGAGCAGCAGACCCTGCTCCTCTGAGCATGCAGAACGGTCAAGCAAATTCTCCCAACAATACTATATTAAAGAGAAAGAGTGTATCCTCTTGAGCTATCATACAGGGACGAATGTATACATGCAATTCCCCGTAATACGCCTTTTCCCGTAAAAGTGTCAATGAGACCATGTGAAATAATGACAAACAGTATGCCTATATCTTTTGCGCATGTACCTTTGGGTCCCAGTAACTGTGCCTCTGTCGCTTTTCTTCCATCACCACATCTTGCCTCATCGAACGGGGGACACTGTTCACCCGTACCAGCGACCACTTCTGCATTACCTGAAAACACCCATTCACACGTTGACAATGACTGAGCAGAAGATAAATCGACCATCTACTCAGTGGTAAATGTGTTCGTGTGTTGTTGGTGGCAGTTTGTTAAAGGGTGTCGCATTCTTACTTGAGAGGTCGCGGGACCCACTGAGCATCTTGGGTCGGTAAATTCTCCGGGAGTTAGTGTCCGAAACATACAGCTGTCCTGTTACAGGGTCAGTGGCTAGATAATAACGGTGAGCTGGGTTGTTACTATGGAGGAAAGGGACACACAAAAAAAATAATTAACCAACAATACGCAATAAATTATCTGTAATCCATAAAATCAATGCTTAGATTTGGCATCAAATGTGAAAAAAAAAGAAAAAAAAGAAAAAAAAGAAATATATATATATATATAGAGAGAGATAAATTATATAGAAATTATATTTTGAATACATATTTTTTATGTATATTTTTTAAAATAAAATAAATAAATATATATATATATATATATAACATTAGCCTAGTAACACAAAATGTGTTCAGATAAAAAAAAGAGTTGTTCAAAGTGAAAAGAAGAAATGGCAAACACAGTAGGATAAGATAAGATAACATGCAATGAAATCACACAAATATGCGTGCACACAAACTCACATACAAAGACCAGCAAACAAGAACACAGAAAAATAAATATATATGTGCTTTTTTTTGTTGCCTTAAGTCTCAGCGGTTGGTGATAATCAGCAGATGATCAAAGTGTTAATTAAAGCAGCTAAAAATAAAGACTCCAAATCATTTTTGATTCTTCTTTCAAAGGCTTCTCTTTTCTCGCTTGCAAGGTTCATGTATTAAAGACACATGCCTTTATTTCAATATTGATCTGAGCAGAGAAATTCACATTTGAAATATAACTTTGAAAACTTACCGGAAATAAAAAACATAACTTGAAAAAATGCATGGCTTAACACAAGGACTAACCTTTTCAAGACATGCCTCAATGCACGTGACTGTTTTAAGCTATAAGCAGAAACACATAGCCCCAGGCTCTACTTGACATGTGGATGGTGCTTAATTATCTAAACATGTCGGCGCATATTAAAAGATGTGAATGGCAAATGAATAGAGGCAAGTACAAGAGGAGAAACACAAAGGACGAGAGAAGGGCATAAAAGGGAAAAATGAACTAGAGAGATAAAGGGAATGACAGCTAAGGCCGAGAAATTCGGAGCAAAGCATAAATGGAGCTATGTTAGAATGAACTTGAAGGATGGAATGAATTGGGGTTGAAATGGAAAATACCCCCCAAAAAAGTAAATAAGGACAAATCAGAACAATAAAAGTCATACTACACTGTCCAAACTTACACAGTGCCTTGGGCTTAAGCTTTTTCTAGCTTCAATAGATTGCTTCAGAGAAACGGCTTTTCATTTCCCCATTAACACAAAGTTTAATTCTAATTTGCATCTTTCATATGACTACCACACGGGCATGTTTGTGCAAT
The DNA here is from genome assembly GCA_907169785.1 of Menidia menidia. Taxonomy (NCBI): domain Eukaryota; kingdom Metazoa; phylum Chordata; class Actinopteri; order Atheriniformes; family Atherinopsidae; genus Menidia; species Menidia menidia. Next base: position 3,115,362 of record CAJRST010017779.1, on the reverse strand, counting down.
GTGGGTTTTCAAAGGTCACCAAACCATCTCCTAATTCAAACAAAAACCCTTCTACCCACTGACAACAGGAACACTATTTATAAAACATATAAATGCACTATGTAATTAAAGTAATTTACACGACAATTATGTTTTTCTACATAATTTATTCCATGTTTCTAGCTGCCGGCGGCTGTTGCAGTCCTGGATCTTGCAGCTGCCTGGACCATCATGTGGCCGGGTGCGGATGAGCTAATTCTTTTTACGTCACCATCAAATACCTTTTTTGAACAGATCATGTTTTGGCTGTCTGGATGAGCTGTGAAAAGGCTAAGCCTTCAATTTCTGGGAGAAAATGGGATTCAGAGCCTGCTGGTACTGTCAGGCACCTCTCCTAAGGGACCAGCTCGCAGTTAGGGTTTGGGAGGTGGACTCTATCTCTACTTATAATCTGACTAAAATGTTTCCTTTTGATAAGACTTACAGAAAAGGCCTGACACTGCAATTTTAGATGCTCAAATCAGCAGTCCTGTCATTTCGGGGAGAGTCACGAGAGACCTGTGATGAATCTTCAATATCTCTCTTTTCTTTCTTTCTTTTCTTTTTTTTCTTGCTGATCTTAAAGGCATGTGTAAAACTGCTTGTTCTCACGACCTTTGTGGAATTTGGTCCATTAATCCTGTTAATTTGCTAAAATAATCTACAACATTTAGATTTTGAATATGAAGGATTTCCATTGCTTTCCGTTGTGTTTAAGATTATGAAGTATGTAACCACTTTGGAAAATATGCTTAAGAGGAAAAAACAGGATTCAACATCTTCAATTGAATTCAATTCAATTCAGTTGATTTATTTATAAAGTGCCTTTAATAAAAAAATATCAGTACCTTAAATAAAAAGACTTAAAAGCATAATATAAACACAAGCCTTCACCCACTTGAGTAACTGCATATCCTGTCATAACCTTATGCTTAAGTGCATGTGTGAGGTTATTATTGGTGCTATACTGTGTGTGTGTGTACATGTGCACACACACACCATACAGCACCCCATCCCACAGCCATCATATCCAAACTCAAGTATTTTTCACTTAAAACCGGCCTGACGTGACATTGAGGAAACAATTGAAACTGGTATAATGTGTTCCTGCCCTCTAGTCCCTGTCAGAACATGTGCCGCTGAGTTTCGGAGTAACTGTAGAGTAATAGTATTTCATTTGGAAAAAAAAAGCAGGGCATTACAAAATCTACATTACTAGAGACAAAAGCATGCATAAGCACCTCTGTGCTGGCAGGAAAGAGAAATGGGCGGACTCTGGCAATATTTCTAAGATGATAAAATCCTGTCTTTGTTACATTTCTGACATGTGGAATCAAATCCAGCTCAGAGTCAAAAATGACACCCAGATTTATCACAAAGTGGCAAGGATTAAAGGTTTGTAGTTTGGGTAAAATTATCTATTTCTTTTCTTCAGGGATGTTAATTAAACCTTCAGTCTTGTCCTGGTTAATCTTTAAGAAGTTTTCCCCCATCCATGACCTAATGTCTAAAACCCAGTTTAAAAGGACATCAAATGGCTGAAGATCATCAGGAGACATGGCGAAGTAAAGCAGTATAACCCTAACCCTAACCCTAAGCAGCATAGCTATGAAAACCAACACCATGTCTCCGGATGAAATCCCCTATTGGCAAAATGTTTAGATTAAAGAGTAATGGGCCTAAAATGGAACCTTAGGGAACCCCAAACTCAGGCTTTCCTGAGGAGCTTGGATCCATATTAACAAAGAACTGTCTGGTGATCTGCTATATCAAAGGCAGCACCGGGACTAAGAGTTCCTGAGAGTCCAGGTTACACCTGAGGTCATTAAAAATAATTATAAGGGCCTTCTCTGTACTGTGGTTCTTCCTAAAACAAGATTGATGTTTTTCCAAAATGTCTTCAAAGCTCTTGTAATTGGTTAAAAAATACTTTTTTTTCTCATTTTACTTAAAAACGATAAACATTTTACAATTTCGAACAGCTGATACTCGAAGAATCGATAAAAAGTCTTTAAAAGTCATTTGGGAATCGGATCTAAAAGGCAGGTTGTCGGGTTTAGCTGGGAGAAAACTCGACCAAGCGTTTTTGCATATACCGGGACAAAACTCTCCAGTGTTTCTTCTGGTAAAAACAATACGTCAGGTCTGATGCAGTACCAACCCCTTTTCAGTGGACTCGCTGGCCCTCAGAGCGGCGAACCGCGGGCGGAAAACTCGTCCGGTTCCAGTACCAGAAGGAGCGCGCGCTCGTCCATTAACAGCATCTGTCAGAAGCTGCCGACGCTTTGCCGAGGAATACTTTGTTGAAGAATACTTTGTTGAGGAAGACTTTTCTGAGGAACACTTTGTTGAGGAAGACTTCTTCGGCACCGTGTCCCGAGGAGCGGCTCGCTACTGGACCACCAAGTTCAGCAAACTATCAAGCTCATTCCTGGGCTTCAGTTCGACCAACAGCCTACGGAAGTCTTCTTTGAGGTAGGTGATTTCCTTCTCGATGTTGGTAAACTCCAAGTTGTCCTCGTTTATTTAAGTCCTTATCTATGTTAGAATAGCGAATGAAACCATGCTGTTGGTTTTTTTTGGTCCCAAAATGTATTTTTGAGCTTTTTAATAGATATTCCTATGCTTCTGTGGACACCACACATCCATGTATTCCTTCTGTGTCACATCCCATGAAAATGGGAAGTTCCATTTTCATGGGATGAATAAGGTTAAGTCCCTCTTCTCTCCTCTGCCCTTCAACTGGCCTCGGGCCCTTTAGTAGCCTTGCATTTGTCCCCTTAACTTCCATCTCATGAAACATTCCCTGCAAAATTCTTCACCCCTCTACTCATCCCTGCCTTCATCTCATCCTCTTCATTATCAAATGATCCTCAGAGCCGTTCATTCCTGTCATGTTTCTTTACATTGAGTTATTTTACTGTTGTTGGACTGTTTTCATACGCACTCCACTCTAGAATATTTCAAGCAAATGGCTGAGTCTGTAAAAGTATTGATTTGTGATTTATTGTCGGGAGGGTCTGTTATTTCCTTTTTTTAAGGCAAACAGCCTGTGAGCCTTAAAACTAGGTGCTTCTGATTGATTTGGAAGTACAATGACATTTGCTTTCCCGAGCCGGAAACTGCCCCGGAGCACCTCTGGGCCGGGAAAACTGCATTTCATGTCTCTGTCTTCCGGCCATTCTGCTTTGCGTTCCTTGGCATTTTGTAGGGCGTTTTCTCTGCATCGTTGCAGCCTCTCCAAGATAAAAACAAATGTATGTGCATTGGATGGACATGTGGAGGACTAAAATGGAGATTAGTTTTCAGCGTTCCACCCAACAACTCTGAGAAGAGCCAAAGAAAAATCCCAAAAGATATTCATATCGGTTCTTTAATTTCATGATGCACCGACACTCTACATGAGTAACATTTTTCAATTTGGTTGTTAATAAACGCTTGAATTCCTTCAGGCTTAGTAGAAAGATGGCGTATAACTGATTTTCAACCATGTCCTTTGCAGATTTATTTTTTCTCTTTAATTCCTTGTGGTCTTTTCCTTTCCATTACTAATTCTTCCTTTCAACCTTCTGCAGGTGCCTTTCCTCTAGCCTGTCCAAACATTAATACAGGTTTGGTCTCATCTCTTCTTGCCCTCTTTCTTCTCTCCTGGCCTTCAATGGCCTCGACCTTACAGGCTTGCCTATCTTTCCTCCCGCCTGGAACTGAACTGCCCATGACTTATCACAGGTACAGCCTTTCACTTCTGGCACTCTGCAGGCCCCTTTCCTCTCTCCTGGCCTTCAGTGGCCCAAGTCTCATTGCAAACTCATTCTGTTCACCTCTGGCCCGTCGCGGACTCCTTTCCTCCCTCGCAACCTTATTAAAGCTCAAATCCCATTGAAGGTTTATTCCTGTCTCCTCAGGCTTTCTGCAGGCATGGTGGTCCTCAGTGACCTTCGAGTTTTCTATCTGGTTATCCTTTTAACAGCTATTTCAATTCCTCTTCCTCAACTTGTCCCGCTTTATCCTTTAGCAATGTGTGTTAGTGTTGCAGCTACCGTGCTTATGTATTGTATGAGTGCTTTAATGATGAAGTTGCATTTTTTTGGGGGGACGGCCCCATGCCGCCCTGACACTTTTATTTATGGCACCTCTTCATGAAAAACATGCGTCGGGTTAAAATTGATAGAGAAAATTGTCACCTCGTTATCATTTTTGTCCACAATACCTTATTCCCACTATCATCATCATAAATAAGTTTTGAGTAAGTCGGTTCCTTAAATGTAATTGTTTTTCTTTTAACCCTTTTTCTTTTATTGCAACTCTTCCTGATTCCAGTTGAATCTCACAAGATGTAATTTACACCTTTTTTCACTGTTCAAAGACCATTTCAGTGGGAGGGGTCCGTTCCCCTCTTTATTTTCATTGTGCCATTGCTTCACTTAAATAGTATATTGGAGCCCAAATGCCAAATAACAGCGTTTCATATCAGTAAACCATCTCAAAACCTTTGAACTGATATTCCTTTTTTGAATCATAGTTACTCCAAAGCTGTTAAACACCGACTTGACAATTGGAATCCTTGACACGAGGCGCTTTAATGAATTTCCATTTTTCTTGTTACTTTAGTGCGGTTCAATTAAAGCACAAAAAATAAGATTACGGTGAACAGTCTTATTTAAATTCTAAGTAATAATTCAACTAAGTTCTTCCAAAAGTAGCAGAATTTTTCGCAATATGCACATGTGGAATAAAGAAACTGATGATCAACCGGTCACTTTGAATCAGTCAAATAGTTTGTGTCCTACGACCTAAAAACAAAGCTTCCATTTCTTTGTTTCCTAAGCTTTACAGCTGGAGCTCAGGGGGAATAGCAGTCGTCTACAGATCAGAAGCTGTGTGGTTTGACTCCCAGCTTCCCTGGGTCATCTGTGGAAGTGCCATTGGGGAATGCAATGAACCCCACGCAGTCTGCTGATGGGTGTATGCATGTATGCATGTGATGGGCTAAAAAAGCACTATGTGGCCTTTAGAAAAAAAAACTGTATTAATGGTACATGTCAACATGCTGTGGCTAAAAACTAATGTCCTGTGCACATCAAAGACCATTCAGGCTGTTATCAACAAAAATATCTGAGGTGGTCATTTAGTGCAATTAATGTTTTAGGGAGACTTGTTCTAATGAAACGATACATTTTATTTGAAGCATCTTTGTTGTTTCAGCAGGAAAAATATCTGTATAGCTTTCAACCATGCAGCTTCATAGAATGTATGTTCATGTGATTTGATAAATTACTGAAAAATACATGGAAAGGTGACAACGGAAACAAATGTTGAGAAAAAAAAAACATAGTCCCCATAAAAATCCCAATGAAAAGGAAATATTTCACATCACAAAACAAAGCTTTTTCGGTGTTAAACGTTTTAGAAAATCATGTCTTTTATTCTGTATTTTGAAGCACAACAGTTGTTCCGGTAAGACAACGTTTCCTCCATTTTTCAATTTTTTTTTATTTTCGTTGTTGCTGGGCATGTTAAAGCTTCAAAGTGAGTTTAACTCGTATTTGCATTTCGAGGGTGCTTTACTAAATTTTGAAACTTTGCTGGAAATTAGGTATGTACATTGAGTAGTTTATACAATGTATGATATGTTGTTAAATTTATTGTAAAAATGTTCATCCATCGCTATAATTACACTTCAAAGAGGCTAAATGCACAGGGGAGGAGCAAGATTAAGGGAAAGAGGTGGAGCATGCCCAACACAACCTCAAGCCCTGTGCTTTCAGCTTTTGTCTTTGTCAGGTCTCCTTGTCAGAATTTGTTGCTAATGTTTTTAATTGCTCTTCACCAGAACTCGCAGTTAATGAAATTGATAGAATTTGTGTGGTAAGATGGGGGGTAGAGATTGCACTCAAAGATAAAATAAAAAAATGGCTTGGATGAGATGGCTTGGATGCTGCAATGTGCTAAATCCATGATTTTTTTACTTTGTCTAAAATGTTGTCACTGAGGAGAAAAAGGAATAAATGTGTGGTTAAAAAAGGTTGGAGGAAAAAATATCAGCCTTACCTATGCCTGAAATCTTTGTTTCTTTAATACAGTGGCAAGAAAGGAGAGGCAAGAAAACACACAAACATGTTAGTAGCTTACTTGATTGTTATGATACAAATTTAAGGGAGGAAAAAACAAAGCAAAACAAGAAATTGTTAGATGTGAGTCATGCTTCACAGAAAAAGATAGATTTAAGAAAGTTCAGACAGCTGACATGCTTTTAAAATATTTTCCTCTAAAGCTTTCTTTTAATTATTTCAAATACTTTGCCTGCAATGACAATGTTTAAATCACTGGTGGGAAAGGGTTCAGCGTCATTGAAGGATGATATCAAGCCCATATTAAAGATGTTAGCTTCATTTGAATGAAAAAGCTTTTTTCATTTCAACTTGGATGTTTTTTGTCTTTTAAAAATATCCAAATTCAGTATTTTACAATGAATAGTTACAGACTATTAGAATCAACGAGGGGATGTCTCGTTTTATAAATGGGCCATGTGCTTTACCATGGACATCCATATTAGCGACACTATGACTGTTGTTCCAGATTAGGATCAAAACAGTACTACATTATCAGCCGTAGCCATCATTCCGCTGCCCTCCACGCCCTTTTACCTCAGTTCCATGACGCTGGTGACATTCCCAGATGGGAAGATTCTCCTGATGTAGTTAAAGTCTCCGACATAAATGCTGCCGTCTGCTCCACAGGCCAGAGCTAGGGGTGCGAGCAGTTTGTTCCCCTCTGCTTGTCCGTTACAGCTGGGGCAGGAGATGCTGCGGCGACGACCGTTACCTAGAAGGAAACCCAATGTATTTGAAAATTTATATCAGGTGAGCCTTTCGGTACACCATGGATAAGTCGCCAGTCCACCAGTTAACAGTGACTAACCGGACAAATAACCATACAAACCCACACACACACACACACACACACACACACCTAAGCTCCATTTAAAGGCAGCAGTTACCCTAACCTAAATAAACAATGCTTGTTAGTCCAGTTAAATTGTGTCATTCCAAAGAGATACCCAGGGTCTGGAACCCTCTTGTCAGCAGGTGCTAACCACAACGCTGCCATGTAACCCACATTTGGTTGGCTTTTGTGGGATACAAGCAGACATTATGACACACTGAGGTAATGTGTAGTGATGAAAAATAAACTTCTTAAAATGCAAAGTTTTCATGTTAATCTCATCAGAGCTTTAGCTAGTTGATTTCTAAATTACTTTCTAAGATTAATCGGTAATACGTGGATCTATACTTACCCATGATGCTGCTGATGACAGGCGGCTGCAGCGAGATGAAAATATTCTCCCCATTGCCCTTGTACAGTATACCTTGGAGAGATGATACATAAACATAAAAGATAATGAGCACGATACACAGAACTGAGTCAAAATAACCCAACTCCGACGAGAGCTCTTCTTCACAAATAACTGGCAATGTAAATCTTAGAGAAAATCAAATGTGTGAAACTCCATCCAGATAAATTAGACTCTATGAAACTAATGTTTGAGCTTATCACTTGGCTAACAATGGAATTAAAGCCAACAATGCAAACTATTACGCTGATAAAATGACTGAGCTAGTTCTTATGTGCTTGCTATTAGACTGAAAACTGGGATCTATCTGAATCTTGAGGGTATTTGATTTGCTCAGAGGACGGTATGCATTAAGTCAAGCTGTTCGGCGATGCCAAGATTCACCAGAGCCACAAACTACTCAACTTCAAAACAGATGAACTGTTTATGAACCAGTTTGTTTCCAACCAAACGAAATAAAGGCTAAAATCAACCTGCCACGAAAGCAAGTTTCACTAGTTACTGGATTAGGAACAAACTGAGTTAATGTACTCAATGACACAATGTAGTTCTTTTCACTATTCTGCATGTTGCTGTGCATTTCTGTAAAATTCAGCAGCAACAAAATGCATATTTATAAGACTGATCATGGCTAATCCCTTAGTGCATTAATATAGCTTCAAGCAGAGAAGAATGAATGATAATACACTAGACAGCATACTATTTGTCTAAATAAATATGTGTAGCATTTCTATCATCACTACATGTTGCTTACTAGCTCCTTTTGTAATTCCTCATGACACTAATTATCATGTGTGTGTTGGAATCTTTAAGAGAGGAGTAGAACTAAGAAAAAAGTGCTGAACTTGTTCTTCCAAATGAAAGTTCAAAGAGGGTCCTCCTGTGGTGAGTTACATTAATAAAACTCTGTCATCTTCCAAATAAAGCCCTGCATCTTATGGAGATAAAGGAGTCTTTCTAACCATCTATCTCTCCATCAGAGAATAAATCCATCCATCCACCTCTCATCCCTCGACAGATCGCTGATCCATGTTTTGATGCCATGCTTTTTACTAAGGTGCACAGGAAACTCGGCATCTTTACCCAACAATATTCATGCATTAGTAAGTTTATTTAAACTAAATCCAACTTTCAGCAGGCCGAAACCGCACAAAGTGTAGACGTATGTTTTTAATTTAGTTGTGGCCAATGTGTCTTCATTATGCTCTTCATGTTACGAATGCAATTGACCCAAAAAGGGTTACATGTTTTATTTAATATTTAATTATGCCCACTTTTTAGAACAGAGATAAAATGTTTATATTCAAAGTTTCAAACTGAACGAATTTGAACAGAAAGAGAAAAATATTTCCTCTAGAATTATGATTTTAAACGCTAAATGACTTCTAACTACCTATTATGACAATGATTATGATGAAGTATTTGCTGATGTTTTCAGGGTACTCCAGTCCCCTTGCGAATTTACCAGGAATAAACCCTAAAGATAATAGAGCGATGGAAATATTTGCAATTTTGCATTAATGCCAGTAAAACTTTTCAACCAAAAGGCACAAAAATAAACTTGTAATTATCTCTGTATAGAGGCTTTACATTTGAGACCATAAGGTAAAAACGCATCATATCTGTGGACTTTCAGATGTTAGGATGGAGTTCAGATTTTAAAAGCCACTTCAGGACATGGAGAGGGCACTGTGATCAATACCTTTCTTTTTAAGACTCAGCACGATCTAATACTATTGGCTTTCAATTCCATACGTCGGTTCGCTTCTCATTGCTCTTCTTCACATTACCTCTATTTTTTTCCCCCTCCTTCTTGCCCTCTTTCATCTCTTGCCCCATTAGCTGTTGTTGATTGATCAACAGAGGCCAAAGCAGCAGGGTTCCACACATGCTGTGCTGCAGCCTGTATAGAGCAACCAACTAGTTTTGTGCCTATAAAAGTGTGCGCCCAAGAGTATGTTTGTTTAATCTTTGAAAAATTAGAAGCTCTCTACATTTCTGGCTTCCAATGTTTTGAAAGGCATACTCCAAACTGATCAAATAATATTTTCAAAGGTCAAACCTTGGCTTTCCGGTCAGGATTGTCGCTTGGCATTCAGCCATGATAGTTGGATGGTTGGACTAGGGAATGCAATGATGAATCATCAAAAAGATACAAAAACAAGCCTGTGTGTGTGTGTTGTGATGGGGGATGATGGAAAAAGAAAGTCAAAGACAGCCAGAGGTGGAACTCTCTCCTGCTGTGTTAAAAGAGAATCCGGCAAGGCTTTCTCACACCTTTTTTTTTCTTTTTTTTTTCTAAGTGTGTGTGAGTGAATTAATCTGACCTTGATTTTAAAACTCTTTCTTGGTCGCATCTATTCAAGCCACGCCAATGCAGCGGTGATTTCAAAGCTCAGACATAAAATAACAGAGAAATACAGACGCATAGGACTAAAATGATCTCATGTCACCCTGATACAGAAATAAGAGTCAAATCCCATTCCAGGACCACCTAGAAAAAACGATCTCACCCTAAAAATCCATCTTCAAACTGATTTCAGTTCTCTATCCCATGATCAGTGTGCAAAAACCTGACAATGATGGATTCGCTTTGCTGTTGCAAATTAAGGCAGTTCATTCGGGACACTAAATCTTTTGCCAATCGCTGTGAGGGCAACGGTCACGGATGACCTGCCGCACAATGTATTGGTTAAAAGATTTTCGGCTCAGGTTGGTGAAAGCACAAATTCAGACTAGAAAAATGAGGAAAATGATGCACTGAAACCGAACAGATCCGGCTTCAGGGGCCCGCTGCTGGAGCTTAAGAGGAAGAGCAGTCATTTGCCAGTCGGACAACTCGACCACATGTCGAAGTGTCCTTGAGCAAGACACTGATCCCCGTGGTGCTTCTTACACATACATCGGTGTGTGAATGTCAGCGGTGGAGAGCGGTGTAACCTGTAACACTATGTTGAGTGTGTGAATCTGTAAATTCATAAAGAAAAGCAATAACAGCTTTTTTGCCTTAGGCTCGAACATAATACACACACAATATGAATGGCATAACTAAACCAACAGATGCATGGAGACGCAGTCCTGAATGCAAATGCCTGTATGAACAGATGCTTTAGTTATGGCTGTCATGAATGCATGCCTTTTAAAATACTGCCATGAATACAGTGAAAGCAACACAAAGAAAAAAACAAGTTTGAATATTCTGAGAAATCTTAAGTCAAAAAGAACTGACAGTTTGTTTGATAATGGCAAAATGTTTAGTTTTTTCATCAAAAGAAGAACATTTAAACTGATTGAAAAAAATATATATATTTTTAAACATACCAGGAAAATAAAAAAAAGACACTCCCACCATTGGTAATGTTAATATTTATTCAAATGTTCCACTCCAGACAACACCTTCTTAATTTTTTAATACAGTATTTTGATATTGCATTTAAGCAATTCATATTTTTTAAATATGTTTTTTTAATTAGGTTTTTCCTCAAAGATATTTATTGGTACTCCTCATAATTTTAAAGATTTGTTCTGAATAATTTCAATACCAGTGGGGGAATTGTGGACAACTAGCAGCTGACTGAGCTTCCAAAAACCCAGCGCAAGTGCAAAACTCAACGTAGAAAAAGTACCACAAACTTTGTAAAACAGGGGGCATGATGCAGAGAGATGTTGAACCCCTTTACATTCTTGACACTCTCCTAAAAAGTGCCCCCATTCATGTTAAAGTGAATGGAAAATATGTGCATGTGATTAGATGAAAGTAATACCGAAATATCTTACCAGTACCCTGGCCAATGTAACAGAATTATTTTTGTTGGAGTTGCTGCATAATTTGTCTTGGGGCTTACGACTACTTTGCCTAGTATTTACCTCAGTTCAGCGGTTCAGTTGTATCCTGAAATGGTTTCATTAACTTACCAACATAGTTTGTGTGGTTACATAGAAAGGGGGCAGTCAGGGGATTACAGAAAATGTTAACTGGTAATTGAAGTCAGCGAGTTTGGACAATTGAGTAAAAAGTTTCTATTGAAGAAACGCTAGGATGTTTCACCCACATATGGCTATAGAAACAGATTGGACAAGACACCGATGCATCTGTTTTTTTTTTTTTTTTTAGTGTACAATCAGACGGATTAGAATAGGAGGCTTTGAAATCTGCCTCTGTCACAAAGCTTTAATATAAACCTCGGTTTATAAGTTCTTTTCTGCCCATTTTTATTCATTTTGAGTGGTTTGATGGATTTTTGTTAATATTTTTGGAAGAATATATGTAGCTTTTTTTTCTTTTCTTCTTTTGTAGACCTTTGTCTTTCACCCTATTACTTGGGCCCTGATGGGTTGAAGAAAATACCTGAGGTGGAATTTTGTGGGTGTCTATGACAAAGAGACAGAATGATGTGCACCTCTGGAAGAAAGTCTATACATAGTCTGCAGTCTGCTTTTGCAGCGGAATCAGAGCCAGTAACACCAACAAACTTAACAAACTGATGATCCAGACTGGTTTTGTGCTGGATGTGCTCTACAACCCCAGGGGCTCCAGGGTTTAGTTCCAGCAAGGATGCTGCACAAGCTTGATAGACACAATGGACAATACTGCCCAACCTCTTCAACACATGGAGTAAAACAAAAGAATGTTTTCAGTCAGAGGATTGATTTTTTCCTAGACTGCCACACCATAGAACAGTGGCTCATTCCTGATTCCTGAAAAAAAAACATATTTAAAAACATTATTTCCATTTCAGATCAATCAGTGAATAAGTGGTCTTTATTTCAGGCTCAGTTAATTTATTCTAATTAAATTAGTGGCACTAACATGTTTAAAAGAATTTTAAAAATAAGAGATTTTAAAGCTGACAAAACTGAACTTGTCAGCATGATGTAGTAAAATAATACAAAATGAATCCTAAATTATGCAGCTTGCATGTATTTGCTGCACCAGACTCGAAATTTTTGACTGAACACCTGCTCTTATCGTTCCAAGCATCTTTAGAACGCTTGGCTCACCGGGCAATGCCACAACTTGAGTTGTGAAATTTGGTTATACCATATATGTGACAGTCTTGAATTGATTCCACTTCTGGAAATATATACTGTCACAAGGATAATGGTGTTCCAGTACATCTATGGCTACTTCCACCCCGGGGGGCAAAACAAGTGGAAGTAATGGAGAAATGACAACACCTGGCTCAGGTGAATCTGCACCGTCTCTCATTTATGCTGCTGTGGGCCGAGAATGCTGAAAGACTCCCCTTCATATTTTTTACCATCTCTGCTAGGTCTGCTCTCTTTTTAGAGAGATTATTTTAGTTTTATGCATCTGTCTTTTCAAACCGGAAGCCCTCATCTCGTGCTCTAGTGCTTGTTGACCCTTCTTTTCTGCTCCCCTTGTTTCCTCCAAGACGGATGATTACTCTTTCTTAATGTTGTTCTGTTTAAAAAGGAGTTTTTCGACCCCGGAGTCACTCCACTGTATCATTCTCATCATTGTGTACTGCATCATTTTCAGTTCCTTTGCGTGTTACAGCTCAGTTCTGTTGGCCAACTGGAGAGCTTTCCTTTGGTCTAGTAACAGACTATGACAGAAGGAATACCATCATCAAGAAAGTTTTTTTGTGTCTAATTTTTTCAAGGGAGATCATTACGCTTATCAGTATAGTCAAAATTCTGTACAGTGAGCTGCTGTCTATAATTCCAAGAGTAATTTTGACAAATGAAGCTTGGATTTTGAAAGCATGATTTCTTTAGAACAGATGAACATCTAAACCTGTTTTCGGCGACAGCAGTGATTTCTCTAAGTCATATGTTCCTACATTTATGCTTCCGAAATGCAGCATTTGCAATGATTTAGGTGGCTTTGAGTCTTAGAATTTGATTAACAGCCAATATGTCCCACTATGACACACAATCTGACCAATTAAACAACAATAACTAATAAGTGCTTATGAGGATTTTTGTTGCGAGGAATTCATGTTATACACACACTTTTACTGTTTAAAAAGAAAAAGGTAAAACATAAAAAAACATTTTTTGAAAAAGGTTTTTGTCCTATAGGTTTTTTTTTCTTGCTACAAGCTTTTACTTCTTAGGATGGGAACTGTAGCATTCAAAAGTTAATCTCGTTTTGAAAAGTTTACTTTCAAACAATTTGAATCTTATTAGCCTGCACCTTTTTTAAGTTTAATGTAAATGTATGGATTGATTTTTGAAAAATAAATAATTTTTTTGGATGGCATGGAAGAAATGGTCTCTCCCAGGGCTCATTGCTGGAGAGACAACTTAGCAAGTTTGTAACTTTGCATCCTTTGTTTCCTCGGGAAGCTGTGGACACAGGCACCGGCTTTGTTTCCCCAGAAGCAGCGTGAGTCATTGCCGATGGACACAGTGTGTGGTTTCCTGGGTAAACAGCAGCCAAACCTGGAACACTTAGCCAGGCTCGCGGCCAATGCTGCTGGCGAGGCTGCTCGTTCTTTTTTTTCCCCGTGGCAGGCATTGCAAATAACAAGCCAAACGGAGGAAAAAGACATAGGGAAATAAACTTATAAAAAGCCTCCCTCATCCATGTAATTTCTATGGGATAAATGTTTGGGAAAAACATCACTTTATAATTGGTTTACATCCAAAATCCAGCTGCTTATTGGTCCAATTTCGTGTTTTTGATGCGACCCCCCACTGACTAAAAATAAGGGGATTTTTTGTTGCAGTTTAAAATAACCAGATAATGTATATGTAGTATGATTTGTGCTATTACAGCCAAAAAACAGAACGTTATTAATCTGTCATTATAGGCAGCAAAAGATACTAAATAGCTTGCCACCCAAGCGTTTGCTAACTTCTGTTGTTTTTCAGTTTCTCTGTTTGCGAGTCTCCCAAAGCACATTCAATACCACACGACTTTCTGTGGACCACCTAGAAGTGACAGAATGTAATGCTTTACTAAACAGTTTAGACACTTATAACCCCACAGTCTCTATGCAGATAGTTTCCAAAGCTCTTTAAAGTCCCCCTCAGTATATATGTATGTGTGTGTCTGTGTGTGTGTATATATGCACACACACAGAGGAGAATATTCTCACAACACTTGCCCAAGTATGCACAGCAACTCTGCCAACTGTCCGCCCCTGAAACTTTTTTGATTTTTCTTAGCTGTTCAGCAGTACTTGCTATTCATTGCTCAAACATCTCATTCAGTAGTTTTTGAAAATTCTAAAACATGAAGAAATCATTTTGTATTCCTTCACAAATTCAACTACAAAAATCTGAATGAAGCATTTTCAGCTGAGAAATCCTGGTTATATTCACTGAACTTTTGAGCCTTCTGTTGACTGCTTTATAATGTAGGGACTGCTCATAAGAACTTCACACAGCGGACCGTAAAACAAGCAACTATCATGGTAAAAGTATTGGATTTTTTTTTTCTTTTTTTAAAGAGGAAGACTCTTACTAATGTACAATTGAGACTAATGTGGGGAAATTTAAATTCAAATTAACTTACAAATCACGTGACCAATTTTTAAATGAATACCTTATTAAAAGCCTGGATCTCACTATATACCAGCTTTTACATGCTGCCGTTAGGCCAGAGTTATGATGAATATTTTCTGCCGTGCGTTTCCTGTTAAGTTTGATGCGGGGAGAAAGGGTAAAATAGGCTATTCTAAGGAAATGGCTCATGGCATGCTATTGATGGGGAAAAAATGCATCACATTACCAATAACAAATTCTATTGCGACACACAGCATTTGGTTGATAAGGAAGAAGGGAAACGTGTGGTGTGGTGGCATTGAAAGTGAGATATTGATGGCAAGTTTTGGAGTTTGAGAAAAATTACAAAACGGTGTAAAATTTATGTTGGTCATCGTGTTTGGAGTCAACAGTTACTGAGTATCATAGTGTGTAGAGTTGTGTAGTCATCTGGAGTGGCAACAATACTTTGTGGCATCCTGTCGTAATATTGTTTAATAGTTGTAAAGTCATGCTTATAAGGTTGGGCTTGGGAAAAAACTAAACTAAAAGGGGAAGATCATATTCAAGGTTAAAGGAAACTCAAAAGTACGGTTGTCAAAAATGGGCCAATTTTATCCCAACACCCAGAGGGTGAAACACAAAACCAGAGATGGTTTTTTTGTTCACAAACTGTGCTTTTGTCTCAAAGGCAAAAATGCCCCCCCACTCAAACATACAGCTGTGAACATATGGACAGATTACCGACATTGCACACCGTCACAAAATACACACATTTGAAATGCCCCCTTACACACAGAAACTGAACTGCGAGAGAGAGAGAGGGGAACTGCAGGTTTGTGTGTGACAGATATAGGACAGCAAGAGACAGATGAAAGATGAAATGCGAGAGTTGAAAGGTAAAGTTGTAGATTTTGAAAATGTGCAATGATTGCTACCAGTTTGCCTACATAACAGGCCCATTCATTCATCAGCACATTTTCACCGGTCGGTTAATAGAGTACACTGGTGTGCAGTTTGCGAAAACACCACCTTTCATGGGCATATTCAAGTTATGGATACGATAGATGTCAACTTCCATCCGAATGCAAACCTCTGCCTATGAAAAATTTTGTTTTATAAATCTTAATTCTCGTCTGTCGTTCCATCATAGCCTGCACGACAACAAAGGCACCAACAACTGTTCTCAACAAACTGTCAAATTATTTTAAGCGTTGCCCTCTCATGAATGAATGATGTGGAAAATCAAAAGAAATGGCAAAAGACGAACACACAGGTAAACAGTAATTGACTCTAGTCACATTGAACCCTAAAACTCAAAATTGATCAGTTTAAAAGGTTAATTGTAACTTCTCATAAATGCGTATCGTGCAAGTATGTAAACATGTAACGGTAGCAGTTGCTTGTCATGTTTTGGCACTCACCATTCTGCACGTCTAGGATGTGATGTTTATCGAGCGCCCATCCTCCCATATTGGAGGCATCCATCTCGTAGCCTTGCAGGACAGCTGTTCTCTTTTCCCACAGGATGAGGTCAAGGCAGGACTCGTACTCAAATCCCACTGACACTGTGGAGTGACAGATGCATACTGCAGTTCTGCTCGAGTGGCTAATCGCAGTGAATAGAAGAGCAAAGAATAATCCTCACGGCCTTTTTCTGTTTGCCGATTAAAGTACTGAGACACCAAAACGTGGATTTCTAGTCAGTGGTGAACAGGACAGGAAATGCCACATTTACTCCAAAAAACATGGTTTATGTGTAAGGAACAGTAAACAATGGTGGTGACTAATTTTCTACAAGATTCAAGGTTTTATTATAACAAAATAAGTAGTGGATTAACTGGAAGGATGGCACAGCAAAAGCAGATGTGTCTTCAAAAGTACTATTGCTACAAATACTATCATATGAATATGGATTGATGGACTTGATACAATCTGTACTTTAAAAAAAAGTTTCCAATAGCCTGAAGACATGCCTTTTGTGCAAGGGTCATCCCAAAAATAAACAAAGTCCTGCAATCTTTTGACCTCTTAGGTGACACAAACGCACACAAACAAAACCTCAGAGAAAGCCTTAAAGGTTATGCAAATTAACCTAAAAGTAGCCTTTTAAATGCTCAGAATAGACATTTCTGATTTTATTTAATTTTTTAAATTGGCTTGTTTTTATATTTCCTGTTTGACGTTAACTTACCAACTGCCTCTGATAGCCCATAAACCCGTTGGCCATAGGCATCCGTCTTATCCCAGATGAAGGTGTACGACAAATTTGGCTGTGCAGGGAACCATTTCTGGAAGAGGCGGCCAACGACTGCTACCATCAAGTGAACCTGGATCACAGGAGCAGAAATGAAAGTGGCAGAGTTAAATCTAGAGCCCCACTGACATAGTTTGTGACTAAACAAATTACGACAAATAATGTTCTGAGTTTTAGTCTTACATCATGATGGCTTTGAGTTACATAAAATAATGGGCATCTCACCTTCATCAGATTAAAAGGTACTGAAGACTGGGTCATGGAGACTTTAAGGACCGGTTTATATCCTGCAGCCCTAGAGCTCAAGTAGACCAGGTTCAGATCACTGCCAGGTATTGAGGTTTCTTCTTGTAAAACCTGCAGAAAAAAGCGACTTAATGTAACAGCTAACATTATATCACTGCTTTGATGGGGAGCCGAAGCATTTTACTAATATTATTAATATCAGTTATTGTCATACATATTATATGCACACACGTGTGTGTGTGTGTGTGTGTGTGTGTATATATATATGTATATACACACACTTATGTATGACAATAAGTATTAATTTTAGTAATATGTAGTAATATACACACATGTATGCATGCGCGTATATGCATGTATGCTATTGAAAGGGAAGAAACCATCTTGAAAGAATAAGTTTTAATGTAATATCAGACCAAAAGATTGGATAATTGGATGACACTGTGAAGACAGAAATGGCTGGAAAAGGCTTGTGTGAAAGACGGAGGCAATAATCATGACTGTTCAATAAGATGCCCCGAGCACAACGGTGAGAGACTTATAGGTCTGTCACATCTGATTGGACCCCAGGAACAGGCTGTTCGAAAAGGCTTTTTCACAGAGCCAAGTAGATGACGGAAGGATCTAAAATGCCTACAGTTGCAGAAAACGCAGGATGGAAATAGTATGTATGGAAATGTTGCGTTGGTTGATGGTGTTGGTGTACATCATTGGTTAAAAATGTCCCTAATGAAAATTCCTATTGTCATAATTGTAATTATTTCATTACTGTAGGACCATTGTCACCAGAACTCAACATCAGCACTATTCTGATGTATGTTTGGAGAGCGTAAATAGCCATGAGGTCATAATCTGCCTCTGATTCGTAAAAATGAAATCCTGAGGAGAGACAGCAACATGCAAACAAAACTCCTTTTTTGCACTGAGTTATGATATTCTTATATTTAAGGTAAAGTATGTAGAATAAAGAAAAGCTTAAGTTCAGCTGAAGTGGAAAAGAGAAAAGGAGCAGTGCCTAGTAGTATTCCTTTTTAATAGCTTGTTGAAAGATTGTTGTAGCAATCTATTAACTTACTCAAATATCTAAAGCTAAAAAAGGGTTAGATATTGTGTGCTAAGTGCTGCTCCTTAGATTTCTTTTGTTTTTTCTATTGAATATATGAATTCTATATGAATTGATCTGCCTTATTGTTTGAGCTCCACTGGACATTTTGAAATTCAGGCATTATTACAACCATTTAAATAAGCATTTTAAAAGTTTTGAAGATTCATACTTAAAGAAAATGAACACAGAAAAGGTAACAAATTGATAAAGATTGACTCAACTTTTTCAGTGTTTTCCATTTAAGTGCCACAATAGTCTTTTCATTAGCTGGACATTTAGTGTTCATTGCAGGTCAGTTACATCTCCTTTAAGACTGCCCTTTTCACTGCCTTTCTCTCTAATGGAATCAACTCACAATGAAGCTCTTTCATTTCACTTGCCTTGCATCAGCACGCATTTGCACATGCACACAAGCTTGCGTCGACCACTTTCCCTTAATGCGCTTGCTTTATTGGTGCCATACGAGTACATGTACACAGATGCTTGTGAAACACAAATAATTGTAGAGCAATGGTTAATGGTTTTGAATAAATAAAAGCACACACAAAACGGTCTCATCTGTTTTACTTCCTCAGGGGAATGCATAATATTGTGGCAGCAGTGTGGCAAAGTGGCACTGTCTGCAGCTTCCACCTGCTGCTACCCATCCAAACCCTGTAATTACTGCGTCTTCCTTCAGATTTCCTAAATTAATTAAACGCAAAATGAGCAAATCCTGATAATGAAAAAAAAACAACAATAAAAAGACAATAACTACAGCTCAACTCTGCAACTGAACAAAAGCATAAAATTATTGTATGCAGTTGGCTGCATGTAATTATGACAGAAAACTGTCTGGACAAGGAGGATCCTAATGGTATTAATCATCCCCAACCCAAAATGACCAACTAACCGCAATAGTCAAGGCAAGTCAACACATCATTGGAACTTCAAATTTATATAATAGTATAAATCATAATCAAAATATCCAAACTTCTGTGACAAGTTATAAAAGTTTAAAAAAAAAGTATATTACCTGGGTTTCGGGTATGATGGGACCATCCTTAATTGAGCCTCTGTAAAACGTTGACAGAGGTGAAGAGACGATAACAGGACTGGGTCTGATGAAACCACTCAGGTCACAGCTTGGAATGTCATTCTCCTCCTGAAAAAAACAGGGAAAGTGTGTCATTCTCTTTTGAGTCTATCTTAATTGACGGTGCCTGTTTGTGCCTGTTCTGTTTCTTAGTCAGAGTTAAGATATACATTTTTATAAATTTGGTATTGAATCATCAATAACAAATTGAAACAATAACTAACAAAAACAAAAGATTTTCATTGAAATTTTAGATTATTGCAGGGAAAAACGGAATCGGTGCCACTACTCACCTTCTTCATGACCAATGTGTCCATCACATAGAAGACATTCCATGGCACCCATACAGTTCTGTACTGAGTGAGGAATGGGGCACGCTCAAAGCTCAAAGTTAAGGACGCCCCACCGTTTGCCAACAGATCGAACCTGTGTGCATATCAACACCAAACAGCCAGTCATTTGGAATCGGACATTTACTTTTACAACAAATCCTGATGTAAAAAAGAGATAAAAACTGTCCTTGGCTCTTAATAGTTTGAAAGGCAACTGTACTTATCTGGATTCTTGAGATCCACAACAAAAAAGCAGATGTGTTGTCACGTTTGTGTTAAAACAACCACATTCATGAGTCACATTTATAATCTGAATGCATTTTTTCTATTTTAGTACTATTTAGTCCTATTACAAACTATTCTTTGTAACAAACATACTTGGTATGAAACAGTCATGAGGTCATATCCTGCTCCTACTGAATATGTAGAAAATCTCTAATTTCATGATTAAAAAGGCCATGAAATAGCAGGTGTAATAGTATGCTGAATTGCTGTTATTCTGGAGAAAAATGTGAAAAATAACTGAAAGCAAAAGAAAAAAGAAAAACTGCAGATTGTGACTATTGAATAATTTTAAATAATCGGTACACACATGCCATCCTGGCGGGTCACGGTATATCCATGGTCCGGATAGTGGACAAACGTCACATTGACGCCAATCAGCGGCGTTCCATCGGAGGTCAGCACCTGGCCTCGAATTATGGAAACCAAGCTGGAAAAATAAGAGAGATGATTTTAAAAAAAAAATCATAATATAGTTGCAACCTCTGAAAAAATGATTGTGTCTGTAATCATAATCGATCGAACCTAAGCTCTCTGACCTGTGATGTTATTGTCGCACAAACCCTTTAATGGAAAATCTGCCAATATACATTCATACCTGAGGGAGTAGTTTTTATCGGCATCAGTCCACAGAGGATGGAAAAATGTCTGGAGTACACTGGTGAGACCCTCATACTCTAGTGCCGATATCAGAACTTTTATTGTATTTTTACACCACAGAAGGGTTTTTAGAGTTGCTTGCATGCAAACATGACCTGCAATTCAGTTTCTTGCCATGAGTAATCAACTTCCACATACTATTTGATCTAATTAAACTGATGCATCTTTTTGTGAAGCCTTTGTGTCTGGTATTTTGTTTTCATACAAGGCAGAAAAAGCAGCTGATTTGGCATTATAATCTGAATCTAAGTTCTGCAAATGAACAACTGCACAAGTTTGACGTCTTTATGAAAACGCCTTGGGTCTTCAAGAATTTCTTGAAGACAGACAGGGACACCCCTGTTCTCACAGAGCTTGGTAGGTTATTCCACCATCAAAGAACGACACATAAAAAGAGTCTGGATTGTCTTAAGCGTGGTGCAGTCACTGCTCGCAGACAATCCATTGATTTCTAGAGTGATCTAGTTGTGACATAAGCCTTTGCAAGACTAATCAAGTAGAAGAGAGCCGTACCCTTAAGCACTTCGTATACTAGCATCAGTGACTTGAATTTGACGCGGGAAGCTAGGGGTGGTCATTGAAACTCCATGAACAGAGGAGTGATGCAAGACTTTTTGGGCTGATTGAAGACGTCGCGTTTTGATCATTTCTGGACCAACCATTCACACATAAATGACACTGTATACGGCTGTATGATTTAAAACAAAAAAAAAACTTGTTGAACGTTGGTGGCTGAAAAGAGCGACCTTTTCAGAGTTTATAATGGGGAAAAAAAGGAGACGTGACCCACAAAATCTAACTGGGATTTTATTTCAATACCAATCCCATGGTCACATCAGTCAGATTATGTATTCCAATGCAAATGATTGATGAGTCTATATTTACTCTTTGTCCCCTCTGCCCTCCTGCAAGGCCTCCTTGTAGTCCCATGTTTGACAATTGGGGGCTGAAGCCTATTCCAGTTGGCACTGGATGTGAAACTGCACTGGAATCCGTCACAGGATTAACACAAAGACATAATCATTCATACTCAGATCAGCAGCCAATTCAGAAAGACCAATGAGCAAAGACGGCTGAATCCAAACAGGAAGTGCCAGGAGAAACCCCGTAAAGTCACAGCTAAAACATGGAAACTACTCTCCAGCAAACCCCAGCGAATCACCCTGTTCCAAGCCAGAGCTTTGCTGCTTTAAGGGGGGGGGGGGCACTGATAACAACTACACTAATGTGCTTCCTAGGCGTACAGCTGTGAGCTGGGGTTTTAATGATTTATCTGCAATGGAAAAACAAGGACGTATTGAACACAAATGCCCATCATCAGCCAATGAGATTCGGTACAGCATGAAAAAAGAAGTCAACATAGAGTTAACATTACCTTTTATTGAATGGACTTTCTCCTGCAATGACATGAGTAGATTCGGGGCCAACAAGGAAGTGAATGCGCTGATGGAAGGATCTGGCGGCCTAAAGAACACAAGTGTAGAGAGCTGCTTTTGCTACACTGCCAATTTGTGGAAAATCAGGTTCTTACTCGCACATTCCAGCTTTGATTGCAATTCCTTACCTGCTGTGGGGCCAGTGAAGATGGAGACTGGCTGAGTACCTCACTTGGGTCAGGTGACCCTTTGCAATACAACTGGCTCTGACAAGAGGGTTGCAGGCAGCAATCTGGATCCATACAGTCAGTCAAGCCATCTGAAACAAAGAAAAACAAATATAACACTGACCAAATTAAGGGCTGGGAATCGAGGAAACTTGCTGCATTGACAACGTATGATGAAAGCTGGAAACTATTTTAATTAAAGGTGAATGACGGAATAATAAAGGTGGAGATGCAGAATAATGGCCAGAAGCATTTTCCAGAAGCTGGGGCATTAAATGGAACAAAGGGATCTTTTACAGCAGCTGCCTCAACATATTACAGAATGTTTATCTATTTAACGATCCATCGCCACACCATAACAATGTTTAGGTAGAAGTGTACCTCCTTCATTGTCTTTGCCATCAGTGCAAAGTGTTTCCATGGCAACGTGACACCCCGCCCCTCTCCATCCTGACTGACAGATGCAGTGCCAGCCACTGGCTTCCAGAGTGCACCGTCCATTGTTGTTACAGAGACCTGGACATCCCTCTGGGCAAAGGGGACAAGCAAAGAGTTAGAAAAGGTGGCATATAGATGAGATAAATTAGGCCTCAATTCATGCACGTTTCTGAAGATATTTGATGACCGTTTCGTACTGGAGTGCTGAGAGTTGTTAACGTTAATTTATTCATTGTTAATTTAATCAAATTGAGAGTTCACATGTAAAGTTCTAAGATACTTTTTTTTAGAAAATACATCATTACATTGTCTATAATAATATTCATTAGAATTAGAATTACTGCGTATTTCTGGCAGTTTTGCAAACTGCTTTATAAAATGCTCCTTACAAGTGAAATTACTGTTAAAAGACAAGGGTATAGAGTTAAAGGCCAAACAATGGGGAAACAGTCAAATTTCAGTGCCAAAATAAATTCTAAAATACTTTTTTTTTGGTGTGATTCATTTAGCATAAAAAATTGATTAAAAAAACAAAGTTTTCAATAATCATTGAGTCAAAACATGGTGTTGTTGGGCTTTTGTTAGGATTGAAACAGACAAATTTGTTTGACACAAAGCTAAAATAGACGTAGATGTGGACTACCACAAACACACAAGCCAAAAAGCCTTCCTTTCTGTCTTTGGACAGAAACCCTAAATTTGTGCAAACGTTTTGGTGAAATCAACCTCTCAGACTAATTTTAATAGTAGTAATGAATAGTTTCGTAGTTTAAATCTTAGTCCAATTATTTTCACATTTTAAATGTACTCAATTTAAGCCTGCAACAATGTAAAATCTGTTGGAACCATAAAAACTGAAAGATGGATCCTTGTCATGATCAACATTAGAATGACATAATACATAAATATACTTCTTATAGATGTTGGATGTGGAGTTGAATTTTGGATAATGCTATTTTAAAATCAGCTTAGTATTTCAATTTGTTC
Organism: Menidia menidia; assembly: GCA_907169785.1. Lineage (NCBI taxonomy): Eukaryota > Metazoa > Chordata > Actinopteri > Atheriniformes > Atherinopsidae > Menidia > Menidia menidia. The sequence continues at coordinate 3,091,547 of CAJRST010017779.1, read as the reverse complement.
TGACCATTATATCAGGAGCTTTTTCACAGACAGGAAATACTTAGTGACAGTGTTTGAGATAAAAATTTTCAACTGAAAACACAAAGATGCCAGCAGCTTCAGTACGAAAAGAGATATTTGGTTAAATTTGAATGTGCCTTCAGTCGTTATGACAACTATTAGTCAGTGTGATGGACCTTTCTTCGATAAGTGAACTCACATGGGCCGACAAATTGAAAGACACTGATAGACAAATACAGCAAACTGGTCTCTAAACCCACATATGAGAGACGTAGACTGACAGATAAACAGAGAGTCAGCCTTTGATGAAATGCAATTGTGTTGTAGTTTCACATGAACCCCAAAGATTTTCTCAGCCAAAAAATGGAAAAGTTATGCTGTATGGCTGCACTTGGAAATGCATTTTCAATTCAATCGAAATCAATTTAGTTCTTTCATGATTGTATTTCTGGAAAAGAATGACGTTATGGTTGGATTGTATGATAATGTAAGACAGGACAAACAGACAAACCAAAAAAAATAAAAATAAACTGGATGTACTTGACAACCAACAAGCTGACAATGTCAATTGTTAAACATTTTTAAAGATGGAGTCCTTTTCTCTTGCTCTTCACGTCAGAGCCACAGGTTAATCCATGTGAAAACACAACAGGTAGATAGGAAGACAGAGTACGAAGTAAAGAGAGGACAGGATTGTTTGGACTGCATGCCCCCCAAAGGCCTCCATTAAGCATTCCTCAAACACTGAATAGGTAGGAAGGTCGAAAAAAATTAAACAGACAAACGGTTAATAAAAATAGTGACTGTTAGACATATGCAAAGCACAGCTGGAGAGATAGAGGAGAATACAAAAGAGTGACAGGAAAGACAAAGATAGAAAGAAAACAGCAGCTGGCTAAATCATCACACCTACACAGGCACACACACCCAAACGCCCACACCTGTGCAAGCACAAATACACACCCACACCCACATATAGACACGTGTATGTGTATATACATATATATAGATATATATATGAATGTATGTGTCTGTGCATGTGTGTGTGTGTGTGTGTGTGTGTGTGTATAAAACATACTTAATATATTTCTACACATATAAACACAGTCTATTGGCTTAGTATTGTGTATGCATTCCAGTTTTGTGAATGTGCTCTCGTGTACAACTACATTGACATTGTGCGTTTTTTGTGAAAATCAGTGGCAATGACAGGCATAACTGGAACCGGAAGACTTAAGAAACAGAAAAAAACAACACAATATGACAATACAGAAACCAGATACAGTAAACGCTGAAAGGAAATATAAAGATGAAAGTGAAAGGAGCAGATAATGAAACTCAATTCAATGTAGTCAGCAGTAACAGTTAGTGTGAAGTTGTATTTTGGCAGAGTGAAGCCTTCATTAAGTCTTTGGCTTGAGTTACCTTTATATCCTGAGAACAGGAGAGGGCAAGAAGGAGAGAGGGAGGAAAATTAGGGAAAAAAAGGAAATTGAAACCAAAAACAAGCACTGCCAAATATATTCTGTGATGGATGGTGCAGCCAATGGTAGACTAAGGAAAGGACAAGGAGCTGGGATCAAATCAAGGGAATGGAATAGCAGAGATACAGCAGTAAAATGACTCAATCAAGATCCGTCTTCACACATAATGTCTCACAATGGGAAGAGGAAAAAAAGAGTTAAAACTGACCGCAGAAGGCTTCCTAAAAATGTTCTTCACTGATCAAACAAAAGGATTTTAATGTGTATAATATAGCTGATGTAAAGGAGAAATTAAAACAAGTTGATGGTTATAAAGACATACAGGGTAATTATGGATTATACATACTTGCCTTTAAAAGAAAAAAAAAAAAGAATATCTCAAGCAACTATGATTATGGCTGAAATTGAAACTAACGTGACATCAGCCCAAAGTAGCAGTTTCTAAAGCTACAGTTCCTTTCATTTCCACCAGATGCTTCTCAATCAAGTGCTTAAAATAACTCAGCACAGTACTAGACCCAGTTATAATAAAACATTTTTAGATGAGATAATTTTTTTCTTTTTCTCTGTTTGTCACTTTTGGACCGTATTCCCAACCAATAAACGTAGGCTGAAATTGCAATGGAGACAGTCAGCAGCCATATTTAATTGAAACTGTAATCAGTCTGGTAGAGAGGAAGTCAGATTTGAGTATGTCCAGCTGGGGTCCTTGCTTCACCTTTGGGTCATTAACAGATTTTTGTGCTTGGTAGTAGGTAGAGATGGCCATTAACTGAATTTTATATTGCATATTCATTTTTACATTCACATAGTAAGATGCCAAAAACCAGCAACAAATGTAAAGAAATAATCTGACATCACAGGTCAAAAGGGGTGTTTTCGAAACCCATTTTTGGTTTTGAAAACACTGTTATATAAAAGTTTTTAAAAAATACTGTTTATACATACTGTTTAAAATTTTGAGCAGCACTCCATCTCTGCCTTTATTTTTCATAGATATTAACCGGCTACCAAACTGAGTCTTTAAAGCTTACAACTTTGAACATCAATTCCATGGTGGAGAAGAAAGTTAGAAGAGGCTTTAAATTATAGTTGCACACTTTGAAGTAGATATTAAGAGAACTAGGAGAAAAAAGGGTTAGTGTTAAATAATTACTTTTTTTTAACTTTGTCATAGATTTTTTAATTTAGGCTACCCTTTATAAACCGAATTTTGATTGTCGTTGTATTTAATAGTATCACATTGTGATATGTCCTTAAAAACACGAATGGTACAGATTTTAATAATATAATACATAATAGTGTTGCTAGTAGCTTCAATTAACTGTACAGTTTTAACTTTTTATGTTCTGTGCCACAATAAAATAACTTCCCTTTCCATTAATTGATATGCCCCCTCATTCAAATACAAGGGAGCTGAAGCCTATCCCGGCTGACACTGGGCGGGAGGCAGGGTAAAGCCTGGACAGGTTGCCAGTCCATCAAAGGGCCAGTCATAAACAAGATAGGCAACCAGGGAAATTTACACTCACTCCTATGGGCAATTTAGAGTCTCCAGTAAATCTAACATGCATGCTTTGGGATGATGGGACAAAGCTGGAGTACCGGGAAGGAACCCACACATACATGAGTAGGACCTCCTCCACACAGAAAGGCCCCCCGCCAGGGATATTTTGTATTTAAATAAATTCAGCTTTGTAAGTTTACATTATATAAGAATTTATTGCTGTTTCAGTCACGGGATGTTTAAACAAAACAAGCAGACATGATTTCGATGACTTCAACACAGCATTAAAGAAAAGTTAAGCTGCTTCTGCAGGAGGAAACAAAAGAACGAGGAAAAAAATGAAAGACACCATGAGATTGAAATTCTCTAGTTTTTGCTGCGCGGACACAGACAATGATCAAAAAGAAAAAGGTATGCGATTCATAAATGAAAGCTGATATTAAGATAAGGTAAACAAACTTAATATAAAAAGTATGAGGAAAAAATGTAACTTATTCCGAATATCCAAAATTAAAACTTACCACAGGCAGTAATAAAAACGTGTAAATAGAGCTAAAGAAATCACAGCTCCATTCTATGTAAACAAACCAGCAAAAAAAATGAAAATAATTGAAAAAAAAATGAAGGGAAGGGGAAGAAAAATAGCCAGCAATGAGGTAAAGACGAAGAAATAGTACAGTACCTTTCACTCTAATGTCCGGATTGTGAGCTTGACAAAAGAAGGAAAAGGGAAGAAAGGAAAAAAGATGGACGGGGAGAATTTAGTTAAGAAAGCAGGCAGCAGGGAAAAAAAAGAAAAATCAGGGGTGGACTACTTTTGTTTCTAGCAGGCATTGAGTTAGACGGTGCAGAGTATGTGTGTTCACGTCCATCCTCCTAAACAATCTCCTTAAGACCTTGAAAGTTTTTATATTAATTTACTTTATTTTTTTCCACCCTTGATTATCGACAGGAATTAGATTTTTCGACTGGCAGGATAAAAAGTAAAAGAACACAAAAAAAAATAGTTGTAATCCATCCAAAGGGTTTTTCCATTTCAAATTAGCCAGAATCTTAGCCTCATTCTAATGTCTTTTACTATAAAATTTATTTCTATGGAGTAATGAAATTCTATCAAAATTCTCACAATACTGTTCCGGTTGTCACAATCTGGCCAGAGCAACTGAATTTGAATGCATCCTAATTCCATCCTCGGTGTGTTTCTACCTTCATTTAGTTCTGTGCGCCTCCAAGAGTAATAAATGACGAGTATACTTGTTAAGAGACAATTGAGAGACAGTGGGTGCAAATGGATATGCGACAGAGCTGCAAACTGAGCCTTGCACACCTGCTCATATTTACTTCATAAGATAAAAAAAGGACTTCCATTGGCCAAGTTTATCTGTCTTATGCTAGCTATTCACTGTATTTATTGACATTAAAGTCCAACAAAAAAACCCCCCCAAAAAACAGAAATACGAGCCCTTATGTAAAATATTGAGGAGACGCTCTCCGTGTCCCTGACCCTTACTCCTAGATGGTTACAGAAGAGTGACCTGACAACTAAACGCTCAGCTTCCAGTTGCTTCAGTTCCAGCCATTAGATTAAAATTCTAGCTATCACTAAAACATGATTTTAAAAAAATCTGTAACCATACACAATCAATATATATGCATGCAACTATAACCATATAACCCTTTATTGGGCAAATGGGTTCAACGTGCTACAGAATCTGCCACACGCCAGGGCAACAGATTAAAAATCAGTCAGCTAAGTTGGTCTGTTTTACAGTGGGTGATGTTATATGGGCTCTTCAATCAGATAGAAGCAGTCAAACTGTCTCTGTGGTAAGAGAGTTAGGGTTACATAAGTTAAAATGCTTGTGCTGAAGTTCTTAAAAGCCCATTTCTTTTAATTTGAGAGTAGATTTGATATTTATTCCTAAAAATGAAAAATTCACTGTAATTACATTGCAATTACGTATTTAAGTTTGCTTCAAAGAGATATTTATCGACAAGATTGCATGTAAGAAAGAAATTAACTATGGACAAGAAAAATAAATGTAAATTTTTTTTTATAAGTACATTAAAAAAAATGGTTCCATGAATACATGTAGAACTAACAAAATCTTTTTTTTTTTTTTGTGTGCGGGCCCGCGCGTGCTGTTACTTTCAACTCACCAATGTTGCAGTGCTCCCCTGTCCATCCTTGGTCACACTCACACTTCCCGTCTTTGCACACCCCGTTCTTGCTGCACAGGGGGTGGCAGGCCTTCTGATCGCACAGGGTTCCCGTCCAGCCGTCCTCGCAGCGACAGGCGCCGCCGTAACACATGCCGTGGCTGCCACAGTCAACCTCGCACACCTCTGTGAGAGGAATAAAAAACCGAAATCAGCAGACAGCAGACAGAAATGCACACAATGTCCAGAGTTTAGTAGTTTGTTAGACAGTTCTAGACAGTTCTAGCATGTTTCATCGAGCATGTACCCGAAGCAAACCAAACATACTGTAGTATATCATCACCCAGTGTTGTGGCCAACTGCATATTAATAAATGGCCCAAAAAGTGAAAGATTTTCCACAAATGAATGCCAAATCAATGCTTTAATGCTAAAAATAATTGGGGGCCGATCAAACTAAGGAAATTCCAGCAGAAAACAAAAATATGTTTGTTAGAAGAAAAACGATTTCATCTAAAACCTAAATGCCTGTAGTTAATTGTTGACATGTTTTTGGTAGGATATTGTGTGGCTGACACAGCCATCCATTCACTTTCTATTCTACTTGTTACCAACAGGTCTGGGGGCAGGGGGCTGTGGTATTCAATGGATTTTAACTATAATTTATCATTCTTGTAGTTTATGTATGGGGGAAAAAAAAGCAGACTTAAAAAAAAAAACGTTCCCTTAAGATCACCTACATCCATCACCTGTCTAATTCGAGCAACATTTTATAATTTGTCTAACAGTGTATTTATTATACAACAGCAGCAACAAAGAAAGCCATGTAGACAAGTTAAAGTAAATTCTACCTTTCCTCTGAGTGCAACATCACTTAACTTACTCTGTGCTCGAGAAAGGACGGGACAAGCTGTTTGTGCAGCTTTCTGCTGGCTTTGATGAAAGAGACATACACTAAATGTAACACGGCTATACTGTTGTATACGCTGCTGTAACAATGACAAGGCGTGCCTCAGGATGTATGTCGACTAATCTGTTCCTATTTGTGTGCTTGATGTGTGTGTGTTTATTGTTCCGTCAGATCTTTAGGGAAAGATCCACACTCCAGAGGTAAAGTTTTGTGCGCGTTTCCACAAAAGATGCCGTTCTTTAATGCTTGTGCGTTCGACGGTTCTGATGAGCATGAAAACACGCAGAACGAACACAAACGCATGCAACACGCACACACTCCTGTCCTCTTATTGGTATGCATATCTCGTGGCTGGCTACTGATCTGCATTCCTCCGTCAGTGTTTTCTGTCTCACCACCGTTCCGCATCAGTGGCGACACTTCAGGTCTGTTTTGCTCCTTATTTGTCTTTGTTTTAACAGTAACGGGACAGAAATATTCATCGGAAAAGATGATAGTGTGTGTGTTTGGGGGGGGGGTCATGATTTCAAATGCCACCACCACCCCACCCCCCTCCCACAAAAAAGGAAAACAAGCAGAAGCTTTGTAAACCTTGTAATTGGTGACTTGTGTTTGTCAGTATCCAGGTCAAATTAAGGTTAAATCTAAGTGACTCGGGTATGGACGCTGTTGAATCTTTTCATTTAATTGGAACGTTGCCCTTGTCCCAGTTTGCATGCATTGAAGGGGAATGCAGTCATTGGCTGAAGTCCGTCAAATGCTATGGGAGGTGTATCAGGGATTTAAGCAGAGCGATGGTATGTAAATGGGATTTTATAAATGGAATTTCTTAATTGAAAGCGAGTTGATAATTAAGGACAATAAGGCAAACAACAATGCCCACACATCCCTTCATTAAGTTTAGTATTGCCAATTAACACGGCACACAGGCACGTCGTTTGTAGGCTGTGGATGGATGCTGACGTTTCTAACAAGCTTCACGCAGGGGTAAAATATGCTAACTTTCGTAAAGGCTCTGGCCAAACCAGGAGCCATAAATCTCAACACAAGTCTCTTTCATTAAACTTTGACAATGCACTTTTGCATAAATGTATAGAAAAATATAAAGTGCCTACTGAAATCTAAACTATTAGAAAAATGAATTGAACAGGTAAATAAGTTCCTTCTGTTGGAAGAAACTAATTTACCTTTTTTTTTATTTTTATTAACTTAACAAAAAACTTTAAAAAACATTTGGGCTTTTTTTTTCTCATTTTACTCTGACTGCAGCACTTTACTTTATCCACTATCATCAGACTTTTCTGCTCAACCACAACCTGACTTGCAGTTTGTTTTTCCATTAGATTGAGTGCATTTTCTAAACTCTTGGTGTTGTTTCGTCCCAGATATTTTCAGGTGGATTGTAAAGTTGAAAATGTTAAATTACAGATACCAGAGCATATCTTATCTATCTTACATTCATAGAACTTGAACATGTTTTGCCATTATGGTTCAGAATTATGTAGAATGTGCTATTCTTCTGAATATAAACTTATTCAAAGAACTTCTAATGATCATTTAAATAGTTTCTCAGAATAATATTTACCGCTACAGGCTTAGTGTAATTGACCGTTTCGGTGAGAGGTTTATTTTCCTTTTCATTTTGTGCCAATTCTGTCTCTTATGACTTTGTGATATTAAACCCCAATGAAATCCTGAGTAAAAAGGGATTCAATAAAAGTTGACCTTTGCATTCGAATTTACCTTTGTATTGAACATTCAATGCCGGAGGAGGAGGAGGAGAGGCAGATCAGAATTAGAATGAGGACACTTGCCGGTATATTTCATACGCACCTAAAGAGCAGTCTGGCCCTGTCCAGCTCTGGTCGCAGGCACAGGTGCTCGTCTCGGCGTTGTAGGTGCCGTGGCCTGAACACTGATCTGGACACATGGCCTTGGCAATCTCGCAGCTGGCTCCGCCCCAGCCTGGCTGACAGTGACACTCACCATGGATACACACCCCGTGGTTTGAACAAATAGGGTCTATGCAGTCCACTGGAGAAAGATATGGGGGAGAATTTTAGTAATTCACCATACGTGTAAAGCGGGATAAATTCAAGCAGGACCAAGTGGGTTAAGCTGATTAAGATCTGGGAGTGTGTGGCTAACAGCTAAAGCTGCAAACAAGGACAACGAATTCCTCCCCTTGGATTCACTTTGCCATTAGCAAGGCTAATCTGTCTTGAATTTGAACTTTTACATTGCCTTATGCCCAATATAATAAAGGTGAGATATGTTTGGTAGTTGAAATCTCCACCATGTTTGGCTCAATAACACTCAATTCCAGAAAAAGATAGAGCAAGATGTAAAAACCAAACAATGCTTTTTACCATAATTATGATGAAAAGAGATAATGTTATCCACAGAGAAACATTTTTTCTTTTAATTGGCCTCTTCTACACAAATTTGCAAATTTAGATGCCATGTCATTGATTCCAATAAATGGTGTGACCTTCCGAAACCATCTGACAGTTACAGGGTTGAAAACATGGTTGCATATCAGATCAATTATTTCGCATTTTAATGAGACATCTGGTTTACACAAAATATAATAAGATGAATTACTCCAAATTACCGTATCAACATATGAACTTAACCATTAAGTCATGATACTCTTATTAGGACAGAAAGGTTAATAAGGATTAAAAAAACAAAATGCACATGTTTAGTAAATGATTTTGTGCCACAGTTGGAGATCAAAACCTTGGAACTCGCTTTAAAAATGTCAGGAAGCTTGTTTCGCATAAGCCAAGAAGGCCCACAACAATCCAGGTTTTCTTTTTAGAAACGTACAGCTGTATGGACAAATTTCATATTTAAGCATGCAAGCTAATCTGTTCCCTTTTAAATATGACTACAGCATTTGAACTATACTAACCTTAAATAAATGACTATAAATTTGTGTTGACTACTAAATTAAAGACACAATACAAAGCTTGTAAGAATAAACGGTAAAACACACAAATTCCAGATGGAACAGGTGTGTTCCTAAAACCTTTTAAACTGACCCAGTTGTTCTGATCATGAGGGGGAGTAGTGTTATGAAGCGTGAAACCACACGGTCTTCTGGTCATGCATATGCATTTCAAACACCAACAGTTGAGCTTGTCTTTCATTTTGAATGGCTCGACATCTTGCTTTGTTGAGCTCAATTTTAGGGCGAGTGGCTTTACTCGCTCTGTGTAAATTGCAATGTTACGATTTCAATTCGGTAGCAGAGGTACCAGCTAATCAAATTGCTCAGTTCATTGTGCGTCTGATCCTGTGACCACTGATGCCGGCTTTTACCACGGGCCGAATTGACTTTATTCTTACCTTCCTCGCAATTTTCCCCCTTGTAACCGGTGTTGCAGATGCAGGCGCCGATGATGCAGATACCATGTCCTCCACAGTGGATGTCGATGCACTGGTTGGATGGGACGTCACACTCGGTGCCTTTCCAACCACTGTAGCACTGACAGCGGCCGCGCGAGTACTGGCCATTACCACTGCACAGCACTGGACACGAAGCTGTACGAGACCATTTGAGGCAGACAATTCAGTTAGCCGCAAAAACATTATAGACTGATTCAAGTTGAATTGCTAAAATGTTCATCTTGTTAAACTCTGTGCTCTATCTGTTCTGTATCCATATTAACCGGACTCATTTTCAATTGATTATTCTGGTTTTAATTGGTGGCTCTCAAGAATACGGTGCTCGTATTCGCATATTTACCTCTAGAACAGTCTGGCCCGAGAAATCCTGGGAAACAGTGGCATATTCCTGAGAGACAGTCCCCATTTCCATGACAGTTCTGAGGACACTCCATAATTGACTCTGATAAAAAAAGATTTGGATAGAAGACATCTTAGCATCCAGTCACTCTGTTGCATTTCCACCTTTCTCTGACATAATATTCTGAACTCTCAAGTATGTCTCAGTGCACACACACACACAGAGTTGGAAGAGAAGTATGTTGAGGCATCAGTAATTCTGCCAAGTCCCACATATCCCCGACTTTGTGAGAGAATCAAAACTCTTAACATTTTACTTCAGTTCACTTAACAAATTACAGCAAATGACATCTCAAGGCACTTTAAAAATTACTGTCCAGTTCCAGTAAAATATATTCCATATCATTATAATTCAATCATAATCCAATAAGGTTTACCTTGCTATGGAAATTAATAGATCAAATCCAAACTATGCTTTTATGACAACCTGATTCCTGACTATGTATGAAGCTCAGGTGGAGTGTTTTAAAAGGTATGAAATACAAGTGTTGAGTTCAATTAATTCATGAAGGTGTGATGTCTTAAGGTGTAGATGTTAATGTTGCTGTCCATAATCATATTGTTTAACTCAATTAATGTAGTTCAGCCTTTTTCAGGAATATTGGTTCACTAACTGATATTGGGTTTGATTTTCTTGTTTTTTAACATCGTTATCAGCTCTGCGGGAAAAAAAGCTGCTGTTTACAGTTTACAGGACAGATCCACATAGTTTCAGTTATGCTTTTGATAAATGAACATTATTTGTGTATTATGGCAGAATGTATCAAGCATGTAAATGGTAAGAGAAACCTCCGGAAACTCTGGTTCCTCCGACCGTCCAAAAACATGCAGTTGAGCCGACTGGAGACTCTAAATTACCCCTAAGAGTGACTCTAAGAGTGTGTGGTTGTCTGTGTGTGGCCTTGTGATGGACTGACGACTTGTCAAAGGTGTACCCTGCCTTTCTCCCAATGTCAAGGGAAATAGTTATGTTAGACAGACAATCTGAGTTTAGCTGACTTTTAAAGCTCCTCTCAAACGCTGATACAGCCACAAATCAATAGTAATAAGACAGCCTAGTAAACTGTCAATTTTACTGAAATATGTTTATAAAAATGTGACATGCCAATCATGTTAAGTGTTTGTTTGTGCATTTATAAGACACTTTTAGATGCAACATTAGTTACCATCAACCTGACAATAAACTACATAGAAAGTCAACATGATCGCGGCATTGCAACATGATCTTTGAAATTCAGCTGGTTGTCAATCATGATACCCCAGTTTCTTGCTACCTCTGATGGAGCAAGAGGTTGTGATTCAGTTTGGATATGAATATTTCTTTGTAGGGTTGGTTTGGCTGGGAAGATGAGCAGTTCATTTTTAGAGATATTTAGTTAAAGGTGATGGGCTTTCATCCATTTTGATACTTCAGCAAGACAGTCTGAGATGCGTGTTTAGATTGTGCGGTCTCAATAGTTTAGTAATCCTTATTTTTGAGGGTTTAAACGTCTAAGATGAGTTGAAAATAAGATAAATTAATTGCAGTTAGCTGTGAACTGAATACCCCCACAACATCCTCACCTTTTGAAGAGTGAAGAACACCAATGGTGGCAATTAAAAATGCAAAAGGTACCATAAGACGTTTTTTTTTTATATTAAATAAAGAAAAAATGGTAAAAATAAGGTCATGCAACATGAGACCGATAAGGAGCCAGACATCTGGATAGTTTGCGTCTAAGTTTCCTATAAGGAATGTTAACATAATGAATTATTAATAATGAAAATTTTACAAGATATGCTTTATAGTGGAAGAAACGATCAATTGCTATGCCGATGATACTTGGTTGTACTTAAGAAAAGTACAAAAATGAGACGGAGAGATTTTCTTTGGACATAGATCTTCAGGTTGAACTCGTTAAACCACATGGTAACACAAATTGGTATTTGGCTGATGAATATGAACTACCGTAAGATATCATAGTTTCAGATTCTCTTCCATGACTGCCAATTAAATTCCAAATTGGAATTGAATATTCCTCTTCTCACAAGTTAAGACCTAAATGACCAAATTATCATATTTTAAAGATCTAGTGGTTCAATATACTCCAGATTTACTGGTCATTATTAGTCTTTTTAAAAGTATAATGGGAAGCTGAGCCTTCACCTCTCATGCCCCTTTCTGGTTAAACCCACTGTCAGACTCCCTGTCTCTCTTTCAGGTTTGGCTTAAAATCTTCCTTTCTTAGTTTAGGGTTCACTCAGATGAAAGAAAAAAACAAAACAAAACAAAGGGTGGCTGAACTTGAAATGTACCATAGTTGTTTTGCTATAGGACTGGAATGCTGATGGATCTCCCGTCTAATGCATCTCTCCTTTCACTCCTCTGGAGTTTAGATTTGTATTTTTCCCATAGTGCCAGTATCTGTGCAATGTGTTGATTCCTTTTTAGCAAGTTGTTTTTACTGGCTTAGTTTAAGGAGAAGAAACTTAGATTTTAATTAATTGCATTAGGATGAATTATGATTTTATTAAAATTAATTGTATCATAACTGGTTTAAACCGAATCGTATATCTGAAATACAAAACTGATTTGAAATAAAAGACAAACTAATTAAATAAAAAAAAATTAAAGCAAACTGAAATCTCTCAGGTTAATTCAGATCTGCATTTGTATAATACTGCCAGACAAGAACTTTATCAGCACTCCCGACGATAAATATGTCTCACCTATGATGACGGTATTGTAAGAGACTTGTTCTGTGTTGCGTCCGTCATTGTAAAAGGCCAGATGCCATATGCCTGTGTCCAGGTACTGAATAAAGACAGCCTCGAGCACATTTACTGAGCGTGTGTGCCGAACTCCCCCGCTGGAATCTTCGTCTTGATAACCCGCCAGGTGCGCATACACCGAGTCCACGTCACTGAGGGCTCGTTTCTCTTTGGAGATGAGGCGACTACCATCCAGCAACTCCACAAAGTCATACTGAAAGAGATGAGAGAAAAATGATGTCATGAGTGCAAAATCACTTATGACAGAAACGTGCAGGGAGGGGAACACAGAGGGATGACGCGCAGCCATTTTTCATTCCTGTCACAGCATGGCACCTGAACTTGGGCCAGCTCCTTGTTCAATCAGTCTAGCTGCCCAATCCCAATACATGTCAAATTTTTGTGGCCTCACCCAGTGAGCGTCAGGTCAGTCTATTTCTCAAATAACCTACCAGATGATTGTCATCAAGCAAACACTGCTCAGTCTCTGTCAATTTTGGAAAAAGCCATGAGGAAGTGTATTGATCTCAGTGATGTTTTGTTTCTGACAATTCTGGTTTTGAGAGTTTGAAATGAACTTAATTTTTATCCATCTCTTTGTTTCAATCGCATTTTTGAATCTTTAGTCTTATAATGAAATTAACACAAACAAAATTATATTTTTTTCCTCTACAGTTTTACACTTTTTACACTTGAGACTGAAAAAACGAACAATGGAAACTTGTTTTATCCTTGCTTATCCGGCATCCTTAACATACAATTGAATGGAGAAAAGAGTGAAATTAGCTGTATTTTACAGAATACTTGATCAGTCTTTGAAAGAAATCATCCTTAAAGGTATACCTAATTCATCAATATGCTGATTGTGTTATCATTCACTAAGACTTTCAAACTCACATGGCAGTGAGGGATTTCACCATCTGTTGTTGACAACAGATATGATACCTCCATGTTTGCTTTTGCAACTGCTCCTGCTGTTTCTGATGGCTCATACTGTCTTACAGCTGGGCAGAAATGTACACCTGCAGTCATCTTTTCAGTGAAACCCATTAAACTATTATACTATTTTTCTCAATATTCTTTCTATGCTCCCCTGGGTGCTACAAGCTGATCCATTTTGTGTGTGTGTGCGTGTATATATATATATATGTATGTAAATGAGAGAGAAATAGGGGATGTAAAAACAGTTTAAACTTAATCTACTTAATCTATACAGAGAAAGGAACATAAATTTAGGAAATGAACATCCATGTACATCAATAGTGTTTGTGCATCCAACCTGCGTATGTGATGGTGGGAGTCCTTTGCGTCCATACACCCCAACCAGAGCATCTTTTTGTACGGAAATGTTGAACTTCAAGAACTGCGGTTGGTCAATATATAGTTGGGACCTCCAAAACACACCTTAGATAAAAGTAAAATGGACCAGGATGAGTGACTGATTAAAATCTGTCATTTAGACATTCAAATCTTTTATCACACAAACATTTTTCTGTTTGTATATTTACAATAAATGCAAATCATGATCTTTTTTTTAGTCACTTATATTTATAATGTTGTGACTTACTGATGTAATTCAGTTAAGCTTTCAATAATCCACTAATCATCTTTGACACTCATCAATTTTCAAAAATGAAGAGCCAAAGACGTAATTTTTTTTCATTTGTATCGCAATTCAGTACTACAATTCTATTCTAAAAGTAGATTTCTATGGTGGGGAAAATGTGCAACACAAAATTATTTTTGTTACCGTTATTGTTAATCTCACGTATCTTACATGTGGTGACTCCACTATCTTACCGTACAAAATTTCAATCAATGCAAGTTCTTTATTTCCTGTCCAGTCTGCTGTTCAGGTAAATGCTTAGATATATCTGTATTCCTCATCACCTCAATCTCTTTAGTTTGGATGGAGACAGTGTTTGGCTTCTTCTTGATCTCCCTAAAACCCACAACCATCACTCTTGTTTTGCATGTGAGCTGATTAAGGGGACCTGTTCCCTATACTTAGCCTTGTGCCGACTGGCACCCCTAATAAATATGAATTCGATTTAGAGTGTTTTTGTAAAAGACACAAATCTGAGTTGTATTTTAAGAGAGTATAGTCCCCAGTGCACCTCTGCTGCTGACCACCGTCTTAGACGCCTTCCCTTCAATCTCATGAGTTGTGGCCTATTTGTTAGGTAGTTAATAATCAAAGTGGTTGTTCATCACCCTGTGTTTTTTCGAGGTCTGACAGAAATCAAAGAACATGATCATGACTATGCTGTCTACTTTGATAAACACAAGTACATGAACACTAACAGGACAATATGCGAACTGTAGTGTTGAGAAAACTGTCATGGGATCTTATGTGTGCATGTTCTGCATCTGTGTACATTTGTGAGCAGTTACGACAATTTAAAACTAAATTCCCCCTCTTATTCAACATTCCACCACTTTGTGTAGTTAAAAGAAACATGTTAACCAAGAAATAATGATGGCATAACATTAAAAATTCCGTTTTTTTTTTTTAGTTAAACAGTGTCGAACAGGTGGATTAACCATTAACAAAACATAAAATGATTGTTTCAGTGACAAATGTTCTGGGTGTGCGTATATATTGTGTGTTTTTAACCTGGCGGGACATCTTGTATGGCTCGTCTTCCAACATCCAACTCCCCTGTGTCTATGGTGTTGTTCTCCAGGAGAAACATCTTGCCTGTAAGGTAAAAAAAACAAACCCAAAAACTTAAGTCACATTTCCAATTAAAAAATGTTATAGCAGCGTGATGTATGGTTGTTGGGTTTTTTTTAATCTTTCATATATTAAATTTTTTAAATGAAAACAATGGTGGGTTACATACTCGAAACAACAGCATACAGCTTGGTCGGAATCAGTATAATTTTCTTCATGTTTTAACTTATGAAATGCAGTATGGGTAGTTAATTAATTATAATATATTTGATGAGTATGACTCTCTAGGAATTAAACACATTTACTCAGGTAATATCAGAGAAATAACATTCACTCACATTCCTGAACTTTTTCACGTTTTTATTTAAACTCGAATAGCTTAATAAAATACATCAATTGTACTTAAATAATTTACAACATAGAAAACTTATAAGGTTTTTGTTAACAAAAAATATTTTGATTATTTGAAAAGAATAACTTCCTAGTAAGATATGGTGGCTCTAAACCACGGTCTGTTGAGATGAACAAGACACTTATTAAAACATTGATTTTAATAATACTTTAATTTCATCCAGTCTAAACCAAGTCAGCCACTACGTTTATTTAATATCCTCAATGCGAGCATCTGCAGCTCAGAAAGAAGAGTGCTTATCTACCAATTAGTAGGTTAAAGGTTCAGCTTAACTTTTTTTTAATAATGAATACATTTTTTTAAACAAAACTTTCATAGGTTTTGGGAGATAAGAAATTATTAAAGTCCCATTCATGTGAAAACTCACCGTTGTCCGTGGACACCACAAAAGTGTTGGGAGTTGTATCTCTTCCACCTCCTCCATTTTCAAATGCTCCATAAGTCTCGCTCTCCTGCAGCTGCCAGTTTAGACCAAACAGGTGCATCGCTGGAACATTGGGGAGAAGAGAAAGAAAAACAGAAATGAGGGTTAAAAAAAGAAACAAGGTACAAGAAACACATGGGGGATACATTCAACGAGAATAAAAAAGAAAGAAAGGTAGAAGTGCAGTTAAATGATGCCAACGTAAAGCTGTGAGTGGTCAAAAAAATAGAGAAATCATATAGGAAAAATAAGATAAAAAAAAAATATATATCATGAAATGTTAAGAAAAGAAAGAAGATTTAACAAAAAAGAGAGACAATTCAGGCCATCACTGTTATTATAGAAAACTTGTTTTCATTATACTGAGAATGCTCATCATAACCAGCTTATTCTGCTGAATTCGGGCTAATACTGCCAAAGACTTTCAACAAAAAAGACAGACAAAACTGTGTCATCTGCTCTTTGCTGCCCATGGCTCCTGGGCTTCCTCCTTGTTCGGGACATTATGTGGTCCAGTAGCCTTTATTTGAAAGCTGATTGACTTGAGGGAGGTCAGAGAGAAAAGGCCACGTTACGCAGCCGGGTACACCTGCTGAACCGCCTGAACTTTGGGGACAGCTGTAGCTCAGGAGGAAAATAAGTCACACAGTAATCAGGAGGTTGACGGTACGACTCCACACGTCAAAGTGTCTGTGGGTAAACACTAAAACCCCACCGGTGCCTTCGGTAGCCTCCTCCTAAGAAGCTTCGGATAAAAGGCTCTGCTAAATGTATAATGCAGTTGACCTCTCTGACCGGTATGCTTTATTGGTTTAATGAGAATCCAATGGCGAATGAATAATTAAATCAAGGCCCTGATAATTAGCTGTGGAAGAGGCCCTCGAAAATAATGTCACACAGTGGTGCTGTGAAGATCAAAAGCAGTCACGTGCTCACGCCCGAACTCGACTTCTCTCAAATTAAGATCGTATAGCAAAAGGTAATATAAGAAAATAAAAAAAAATGACTAGTCCTCCTGACAGCAATTTGTTTAATTGTTTCTTCAGACTGATCCAAATACAAAAGAGTGAGTGCTAATATCACAGCGCGTGCAGCTCTGACTGCATCGGCTCGGTGAGAGCAGCAATGTCGGATCGGATGATGCGCTCCTGCATACCGGCTGCTTCCTACACACGCATTTAATTTGCTCCTCCACTTCCAACTTACCTCTGAGCCCTTTATTCCGCTAACAGGGTTGCAATGTGCACAACAGCTTAAATGTGACGTGGGAAAGAAGCGATTGATTTAACTCGGGATACAGCTAAAGAGAGGAGACCCCCGCTGTGGATCCCCTGACTCCGCACACCTGACTGAAGTTATTTCAAACTCGTACACGGGCCTGTCCGTCTCATTAAAAGGAAAGCCCTCCCATTCGCTCCTGTTACCCATAACCCCCTTGCGGGTGAGGACAGAAGCAAAGGGTCATGGGATAGTGTTGGTTAATTGACAGGAAACTGTGCAGGCCTGTGTCTGTTTTTGTATGCCGTAAAGTAAGAGGATTAACAACAGCGACATAAGACCGACTCTTCCTAATTGGACATTTTTGGACAATTCTGATGATGGGACAACTGAAACAATCAAATTCAACGGAAAAAAACCCAAAACATTAGCAAATTGCAGTTGGGATGAAAGGTTATCAGTGGAAGCAATCACACACATATTTTCTAAAGTATCTGCAGAACCAAATACTTCAAAAGCCAGTCTGGAATCAACCTAATGCACATTTCCCTGGTTTCCTTTTTAGCTCTGATATTCGTAAACATATGCCGAGGGACCACAGTGTAAAAAAAGGTGTTCCGCATCTTTTCTGCCTCTGTTTCCACAACCCTGTATAACTTTCCTCTTCATTGTGCAAACAAGGGTCTGCTGTGTCAGTGTGTCATGAGCTCACCTACTTTCTAAATCTATACATAGAATCCACTTGGACATATAGCATTTTTCTGCATTGCATTTTACTGAACATAGAAACGGCTGTGAAAGTGCACCCCAATGGGCTCTTGCCTCAGAACCCATTATATTTATGCACATTCCAGCTGTAGATGAAACCACTGGTGTGTTTACAGATAAATCATTTCTACAGCACACCTGAAATCTTTGTCTTGGCATGAAGGCTTATCTCTGTCCATTCATTTCCCGTTTTCACATTTCACATGTTTTTGTTTTGTTCTTTTAAATGGAAGTGATCCGTCTATGCTTTAACCCTATAATGCCAAATGTATCATATTTTAAACATACGGTTTCTGAAGTCTTTTGGATCTGAGACTTTTCGCATCATTCAATGGTAAAAAAAACAGTCAGTAGAAGACTACACCAAAATACATTTTTGACTTATTGCACGCTAATTTGATCAAAATAATTTCTGTTTTTTTTTCTTCATAAGTTGTTGAGGGACCAAAGAAAGACTTCAGACTAAAATTCAGTTTGTTTTTAAGTTTTCAAAATCCAATATTCTTCCTATTTTTCTTGGATCAGGCTTTAAAGGGTTAAAACGGCTTAGATAAGGTTAGCTTAATAATTAAAAACACATTAATTCAAATGAATAACCTAATGAAAGTAAAATACTTGAAATTTTAACTTTATTTTTGGCCAAATATCACAATTGGGAAGCTTTTTCTGGATAACAAGAATTATGAGATGTGCATATTTGACTGTTTTCTGTATACTAAGTACCCATTTACATGAGCCGGTTCTGCTATTGCTTCACACTGCACAGCTTCCATAAAATTCCTTAAAATCCATCTTATATAGTCTACACCTGTAGAAAGCCGCAGCACTAACCACCACTCCACACCAACCTAACCGCCAACATAATCAGACATTTAAATTTATACAAATTCAGACATCCTTCTTAAAATGAATGCATGCATATGCAATCAAATGTATTGAAAATCAATAAAATATTTACAGTATATGGATTGAGCCCATGAAAAGCATTATGGTGGACAGGTTCTTTGTGTGCAGTCTTACCTATGCAGTAACAGAGCAGGACGGAGAGCAGCACAGAAAGACCAACCGCACCGAGGGCTGTACACCTGAGACGGGAAGAAAAGAAAAATATCACACTCCAGTGTCCTTAAGGGGAACGATCGGTGACAATGGGGCATCCATATTTTGCAGTGCTTTTATGAGAAAAACTGAAACTCTCTAATAAGACATTGGGATCAACAGTATGAAGGTTTCTTCTATTTTTGAGTGTCACTACCTAAAGAGCTGCATATCTTTATAAACATCAATTCTCTGTCTATACACCAAATGTGTTACATGAACGCATTTGAACAAAAAAAGCCAGAAAAAATTGATTGAAAAATGATTAATCGTCGATTTTAAAGTGTTTAGAGATATTGTAACAGACTGCAAAGATATTAAAATCTAGTAAAACTATATCTTAATTCTAAAGGTGAGATGATAATCAGAAAATAAGAAACAGCTGAACAAACACATGTGAGGATCTCAAAAGGTAGGACTCCAGAATTGTGTTCAACACAAAATTGAAAATGCAAAGAACATGATAGAAAGATCCAAAAATACTCTACTTTCTCAAAACAGAATATTATTAGAAAATATATTGGAATGATTAATAAGTAAAAAAACACACACAAAGGAATAAGGAATGATATAAGTATTAATTTTAGAACATATGCACACACATAAAATTCTTTTCAGGGAAAGCCCTCCATATTTCAGGCAGATTATGCTAAACCCTTTACGGTATCTATTACAACAGCGCGGCTTCATAGTAGAAGCATTAGGGTGCTGGACTGATCCAGCTGTAATCCAGACCTATAACAAATTAGAGGCATTTGGCACATATTTGGCACAAATACTATCAAGACCCCGGATTAGAAAGCAGCTGGAATTCTGTGTCGGATAAGAATTGGGGGACATTTCTCGATCAGAGGTCCTACAGCTGGTTTTTCTCATTTCCATGTTTGTGGACTGAGGAGATGCTACACAGGGGTACACAGTTATGTCCCAGCGGTTTGGAGATTACTGCTGCCATCAGAATTAGGAGGAGCTAATATTTTCTATTAAATAGCAGTATAGTAAATTGAGTAGTAAATAGTCTCACTGTCACCATCTGATAATTATATTTTCTAATCTGGGATTTAAAAATAGGATTGATTTATTCTTATAGATTTTTAATCTTGGATTTAAATTTCGTTCAATATTTGACATTGCTACTTTCTCTTCTTTTTTTTAATTCAAAATTACACTTGGGCACTATTTTGCTTGTTTGTCAAAAATAATACACACAATATGTGTATTTATCAAACAAGCTACAAAAATCTGGAAATATTTTTTTCTGGTATTTCATATTCACGAACACACACACACATACATACACACACGCACACACACACACACACACACACACACATTGAGTTTGTGTGCACCCCCTTATGTCATCTCTATTGGAGAACATGTAAATACATACAATGTAGAATATGATGTGCATTCCATATAAGCAAATAATCTTTTGGGACTCTTGAGAATTCTTTGAACTTCTATCATTTCATTTTTTTTTTCTATTTGAGAAGTCAGCAGAGATAAAAAGAGTGAATTTCCATCTTACCGCCATGAGCAATACTTTGAGGATTTCTTGAACTTAAAGGCAGAGCGGGACAGGGTATTCCTGGGTAATGGCCTGGTGGGAGGGGAGTACACTGAACCTGTTGCCATGGTGTAGCCAGGAGTGGCCGTGGAAAAGAGGGGGGTGGTGCCTGTACCTGTTTTAAAGAGGAAGTGCCTTGAAGGCGAGAAAAGAAATACAGTAACAGAGATTACTGACTGTAAGGCAATTTCTTGATTTACATGCAGAACCTGTAAAATGAACCGAATTTCCATCACACACTGTTGTCCTCAGGCGCCAGCACCAGGTACCTGTGCAAATCTTTACCACTAGATTTTAGAGCCTGCCAAGCTAAAACATATCTCTTGAAAAGTTTAAGTTAAAGTTTGGATATTCAAATGTACACTGACTACTGTGTAGAACAGCCAGTAAAATGAAACCCCCTTCACGCCCACATTCCCTGTCGAGGTGTCCTGAAACCAACCAACCATCCATCCATCCATTTTTATAACCGCTTATTCCCTATTGGGGTCGAGGGGGAACTGGAGCCTAACCCAGTAGTCGATGGGCGAGAGACGGAGTACACCTTGAACGGTTTTTGGATGGTGGGAGGAACCCGGAGAACCTGGAGAGAACCCACGCACACACAGGGAGAACATGCAAACTCCACACAGAAAGGTCCTGGGGACTCGAACCCAGAACCCTTTTGCTGTGAGGCGAAGTTGCTAACCACCTCAAAGCCAAACCATACATCCTTGTCCTGAAACCATATATTTAATAGCCAATTTCACATAACAGTCTGGATGTCCATGTAAGATCAAAGATCTATAAGCTGAATCTGGACAAATGGTGACTGAGAGTTCCTTAGAAAGCTGAAACAGCTTATTAGGGCTAATGTTTCAAAGCCAAACCGTTTTTCCTTTTTTTAAGTTTCAGTTGGAGAAAAAGCAAATGTCTGTGCTGGAAACAATTACTGCCATATATACTGTAGCAAAGACAAATGCCACAATGTCTAATTAATGACAGGGCCCCAGCTAATAAGCATTTATAATTACAGTTGGACTGCTCTCTAACAAGGCTGTCTGATTAAACTATTACCACCTATTATAATAAGGGTCCCTCAATTAATACCTGCTACTAGGCAAGATGTGGAGAGAAGAACAAAAGGGAGAATAACGAGATGAATAGAAAAGTGAGTCAGAGGGGGAGTAACAGGATGAAGAGTCAAAGATATCAAATTGAAGTCGGACTGCAGGCGTTTAAGGAAAACCGTGAGCCCCTGCACCCAATTAAACAACCAAAAAGTCGCCACGGACATTCAGTTTTTGAATCCCAACGATTGAGAAATGCAAAAAACCGTTTGTTTTTTTTGCATTTATATACATGTACAGTCGTAACAAAGTAAATTAAGCACATATAAAGCACACAGCGAGACAGTTTCTGGTGCGAGTCCCGGGTGGGGTGGGTAGAGCTTGGATGTTCTTCTAGAAAGTGTGAGTTTTTCTGCTAATAATGTGGCTTCCTCCCACTGTGCAGGTTAATTGGCGTCTTTAAACTGACTGTAGTAATGTGTGAGTGCATAGTTATGTGTTGTTTATCTCTGTGTGGGCCCCTGTGACGGATTGGCGACCTGTGCGGGGTAAACCCCGCCTCTTCCTCAGTGGCAGCTGGGATAGGGTGCAGCCCCCCCGTTGACGCCGAGATGGATGGTCGAGTGTAGACGAGAGATGGATGGATAAATTCATCGAAGGCGAGTTTGGGGAAGATTTTCCTTTTTATAGAGCAGTATAGCCAGCGCCAATTTAATCTGATAATCAGCAGTTAGCGGTCAGAGAAAACCCCAAGACTGCAGATGCACTGCTGTGACTGAGTTAAAAGCCAAAGTGGTTCCCTGTTCTGCATATTAGGGACATTAGCGTGTCTGCGTCCTTCCTGCTAGTTAACGCCGCGCACAAGAACGTCCCCGCTGTGAACATGGCATGACTGGAAAGTCGAGTTTAATTAACCGAACTCTGGGAATTTGTTTACCTGATATCGACCCAATTAAAAACAAACTAATGCGACAAACTGCCATTGGAGACATCAAAACAGAAGCAGACGCAGCTTTTCGCTGTTTCCCTGCGATCCTATAGTTACAGATTCCAACTTTTCTCTCTCACCATCACTATATGTACTAATTAGAAATTAGGCAGGAGCATAGGAAAATAGGAAATAATGAATAAACCCCAGTGGCATGTAAACACACAAACCAATAAGCTAACAAAAACAATGACAAACCCAGTGGTATATGAAGACACAAATGGATCCTGTTTATTTGAAAATACAGGGACAACTAACAGTTTTGGCAAACTGGCACCAAAAAAAAGATGACTCTTCATTGTCCATTCATTTTCTAAACCCACCTGATCCAATTCAAAGTCTAATGGGGGCTGGAGCCTATTCCAGCTGCCACTGAGGGAGAGGCAGGTCACACTCCGATCAGGCCATAAGTTGATATACAGAGACAAATTGGGACAACCAGACTCACACACTCTTAGCTAGATTTAAGAACTAAATAACCTAACGTGCATGTTTTTTGCACAGTAGCTGGAGAGAACCCACATATGCACTCAAAGAACATGCAAACTTCAAAATATTCCCCAGTTGGGATTTCAACGTATATAAATATTTAAATCATCTTTAGTTTAAATGGTTTCCGATTCACATTTCCAGTAATATCTTTACATCCCTTGACTGCAACTTGCTATTTAAAAAATAAGAGCTGAAGAGAGTAGATGAATCACTTTATATAGTGAATCCTAATTATCTCAGATCTGGGTGATAACAAGAATTTTTTTTCTCAGCCTAGAGAGTACAGCATAAACGGCATCTATTTATATCAGAGTAGATGGTCCCTTGTGGAAACGGTAGTAATTCCTGGAATAAACTTTTGTTATGCCAGTGTGCGCATTGCCTTCACATACATACAATTTAAACAGAATTCGTACTTGCCAGATATTATCTATGCCAAAAATAAAATGATTGCAACCTCATTATGCATTATTTTTTTCTATTTGATAAAAGCAGAAATGCTCTGAACTGTTTCAGACTCGGTAAACATATAGAATTAGTTTTTTCATTATTAAAATAGCAAAAAGTCCTTTTTGTATGGATTCAATCATAGTCCAGCCATTTACTCCCTCTGTACTCCTGTATTTTCTAAGGAAATTGTATTTACTTGACAGCTGCCACTACTGAAAATTGCCAGTTTAGACCCTCATCCTTATTTTAGAAGTCATAAAATATATAATTTGAATCAATAATCTGAATCTTAATGTACGGTGTTTTACTTCTGATGAATTAACAGATGACAGGTATGTAAAGGCCTTGTGGATAATCAAACACAAAGCCACCTAATTTAGCATGCAAACATTGTCCTCCAATGTTCTGTTGTGCTATCTTTATCTCGTCTAAATCTCTAATGTCCCCATCAAGAAAAGTGCACAACATTAGTCAACCAACACAAAGGGAAAGCAGCTCTATACAACTGGCTCGACCACATTAAGTAACAGAATTTGAGGTACTTTTGTATCGCGACTGACACATCTTACACACTCCAGAGAGTGCGGATTACTCCGGTGATAAGAATCTGCCAGAAACACTGCAAGTGGTGTATCTCAATCACGCTGTGATTAAAATTCAAAAGGGAGACTTGGATGCTGCATTTGTATGATTGTTCAACTCGAAGTCCATAAAAATCAGAGAGAGCAGGGATAATCAACTGTAAAAGGAATAGGCAAAGTCTGCTTAGCTGAGAGGAGCGCCGTAGCATCCACAACTAATCTGATAGGCCATCGAGACTTAAAGCTCTTCAAAACCACAAGTACAGGGCCCACATTTACATCACATTAGTTCTATTTACAATGGTCCTTTAAGTTGGTGACAATGGGAACAGAACACGGAGGATTAGAGGAAGGCAGCTGTAATGTGTGCATGCTCTCCCAAAACTTATACAAATTATAAACGCCCAAGGATACAATAGCCATAACTAATGCCAAAATTATGGATCTCAATATGAGAATAACTAGTAAACAAAAGACGGTTCCATTCTTTTTTTTTTTTAAAGTGCAGTGAAGTAAACTAAGAACAAACATTAGTCGGTGGGATATACATACACAAATGCACATATTTTGTAATTGTTAATGCACCAGTATTTGGAACACTTTAGATTGTAAAATACAATCGTTGTTACTGGTGTATTTTCAAATATAGCATACATATAGCAAACATAATTATTTCTACTTGCATTTTTGAACAAAAGAGATATTTTCAGTGGATGAATGTTATACTTGGTGTATTTCTGACATTTTTGAGAACCCAGAGTGCACTGAAAGTCAAACAAGGAAGTTCACTTTTTGACTTTTGATTCAAAATGTTTCAGTCTGCACTGAAGACTGTAAAAAATAAAATGTATATACTTGATGGACAGCCCCAAACCTGTGTGTTTCCGCAAAAGCTTAGGACGGTAGCAATGCGGGAGGGCAAAAAACACCAGGTAGATGAAATGACTCAAAGAAGTACAACCATCAGACTAACCTTGTCTCCAGAGGCACATTGCTACCTAGCACCCAGCTGTCTTGCAGCGGGACACTCTCGGGGGGCGTGGTCTGCAGCTCGGCTGGTGATTGGCCAGCCACGGGGGCCGGGCTTCCAGTAGGAGGGGTGAGTTGCCGCGTTGAATTCAGAGTCTGGCCAGCGTGGTGCGTGGAGCTCAAAACTTGGTTAAGAGCTGTAACTGATGGCTGCTGGCGGTGAGGGGGGGGCACCGGAGGCAAGGCTGGTCCATGATGATTTGATGGATTTTCTGCGAACGACAATTTAAAAAGGTCGTTTTAAGGAATGCCGGCTTCTGTTTAGTAAGCACAATTTCGCTTAGCAGTTTGTCAATGAGCAAAAAGAAACTACAGCGGGTTGGTCAGGGGGTCACGTGATTCATCCTGACGAGCCCCGCCCAACAACAAAGGTGTGACTATATTATATCTTTGACGATCAACACTGTAATGGTGTGAAACAGTGATCCAATGCCAGGCTTAGCTGGTATATTGTTGCCTCAATATCATTGTTCTCCTATGTTAAATGATGTGATCGAAAACCACCTAAACCAAGTCGTGGCGAGGCGTATGAGATGTATAGGTCAGCATTTATTGAATGTATATTGATTGAGTGAAACTCAGTACTCAAAATGTTTCTCAAAACTGGCGTGGCCCAAACTTTTTTTAAATTTTCCTAATCTGTTTCTTCTCACTTTTCCATCCATGCTCCGAGCATGAGCGGCAAAGCCAGATTTGATTTGTATCACATCTCCGTTTCCAAACTTCCTGTTAGTGTGTCTCTACAACTCGCACTGGAGAGCATGGGAATGAGAAAAGAGGCTATCTACAGCAGAGGAGTGCGAGAAGGGGAGGAGGAGGAGGACCTTTTGGCTGGAGAGGAAGTAGAGCTATAGGCTGTACTGCCAACTGGGTAATTGTTCCAGTAATCCAGACCATCCAGGCTTCATGCTTATTACCACAAACACACACACAGACACACACACACACACACACACACACACACACACACACACACACACACACATCCACATCTAAACGCATTGCAAATCATTTTTGTGGACTTTTAAGGTAAGAATGTATTTTAGTAGCATGTACAAGACAAACAAGGCATTTTTCAAATGGAAGATGATTTTTTAAAAATGAATGCAAATAGGAAAACAATAGCATCATAGAGATTAAAGTTATCATGTCATCTCCTAAGATCCTGAGCATTGATCTAGAGAGCAAATTGTACTTTTTTTTTTTTTAAACCTACACAACATGCACTAAATAAAGGAAGAAAGAAACGAATCATCAAACTGCGTTTCAGCATAATGCCCTCTGCTTCTCAAAAGCAAAAATCCTCTGTGTGTGGCTGTGTTTGTAGTCATGGACAGCGGCCGCACAGCACTTCGTTCTTACTTTCTGTCTTCGGCTGCAGCACTCGGGAACGCTGTCTCTTTATGCATCACTGACATGCTTTAAATGCTGTTTGTGTTTAACTTCATCCTCTCCTTTACTCTTCCTCTGCATAACCACCGACACTTTTTCCCTTTATTCACTTGATTCCGTTAACTTATGCATTTTTTTCCTCAAACAGCATTAAAATAAATTTAAAAGTCCAGGAATTTCAAAGCCCATGAGAGAGTGTTGAGTGAATTCATTTTCATCTGTTAAACTTTAAACGAAAGTATAATTAAATTTCATCTGTTAAACTTTAAACAAAAGTATTTGAGTGTAAAACCACCAGTCAAATGTTTTTCGATCAAGTCGTTCTTTGGAGGTCTATAGTTGCCCAGATGTTAGGTGTCTAGCAAAGTACTATAAAGTTGTGCCTAAATGCATGTGTGTATAGTATCTGAATGTTGTGGCAAAGATCTAAATATGTGGAAGAAAGGGATAAAATGTGGTTTAATTGCCTTCTGTAAACCTGTTTTGATACTGTCTCATATTGTTTTACCATATCATTTTTAAAGATAAAAAAGTCACTAATTATGTTGTTTCTTTTTTTTTTCCTAGTCATTCTGCCTTTCATTTTTATTGTCTTGACATTTTCGACAAAGATGATCATAGCTTCATCTGAAACATCGTCCAGTTTTTAGGATATCTCTGCATTACATAATATAATTTAGATGTTACATAACATATATGATTATTTATGTTTTTCTGTATGCATTAGTCCTTCTCCTACTAGCTATTTAGCATTTAAATTACAATAGAAGGTGAATGAAGGTGAATACTAATCATATTAAATTGATTGACCTGGTGGCTCAATTGATTTATTTAATCATTAGGTGTGAGAAACTGACCACCAGGCTGAATAAACTGGCGGCTCAAAATCTGAAGTCAGAATTTGGTGCAATTTTACAGCATCTAACAACAATACTAATACCTTGTTATATGTTTCTATTCATGCTCTAAATGCGCTCACATAAAATGGCCATGTTATTGGGCAAACGATGAAAATCAAAATGAGATAACTCGGTTATCTGGCTCAAGATAGAACTACTTTATAATTTAACAAATCGTATAGGTGTACAACAGGACAAAAAGTGGTATGTTCAATCCTATCTGAGTTTGCTAATTTATACTAATCACTTGACCTTTATTGAGTCCTTTATGTTCAGAGTCTTAAATTAAATCCTCTGTACAAAAGTCCATTCTTTCGCTCATTCTTTTTCTGATTGTAAGACACCAAATTAAGATACTGAAATGTCATCTGGTAGACCCAAGATCTTGAATCTATGCTGGTACCTGGCACTAATAATTTAGAGAATAAAAAGCCAGTAATTGGATTTAGATGTTAATTATATGGTGGAATTTCCATTTAATTTGACAAATGTAATATTCATGCGTGCTCCTGTTAAATAATTTGCAACACCAACCAAAAATCAAACATTTTAAGCAAAAGACAACCAAATTAAAACCATTGTGAGATTCTAAAATGATGAAATACAGTTATGTTACCAAAAAAAGCTCATTCATAGACAAATAACACAGAAGCAGTTCTTCATCCTTACCACAATAATCAGGCATTCAGTTGGTAATTCCAAATTAGCTTTATTCATTTCTTTATTTTGGGTTTTTATATAGTGATTATACTGGATTTGACAGAAACCATTTCATGTCTATTCTACTCATGAGTTTTGTCAAGATGGACATAAATGGCAGACATATATGAAATGATTTACAGCTAATAATTTCCTGACTAACTGTAATGTCATTGCTGTGATTTTTTGACCCCAGTCTGTTCGCTTTACCTGCTCTCCTTAAAATGTGGTGTCATGTGAATGATATGAACCAATATGGTTAGTATGTATGAGACAACCATTTACATTATTTTAAAAGTGGTTATAAACCTAGTTAATGTTTTAGGATGGCCTTTTTGTTTAGCTACTGTTTGAAACTTTGGAAAGGAAATTGCTTTAGCCCATCATTTTCTGGATCATCTTATCAATACAGTTGCAAATAAAAAATAGGGATCACTGAACCCAGATAAGAGAAAGAGTAAGATTGTAATTGCTATTATACAGCATAGAGAGAATAAATCCGTTTTTTAATGGCTACTGAAGGAAATTGAAATCTGTCTACTGCTTAGATGTTTACTGGGCAATGAACGCTGTGTAAACACCTTCCCACTGAACCAAACACCAGGTTTTTTGACCAATGCAAAACAGCTACAGTTTAATTCGATTGCAAAGTGGATCTAAGTTTACTTTGCACTCAGTCTTTTCAGTAACACAATAAAAGAACACAATTAACAGGGGCCCGCAGGTCACGTTGTCTGACATGAGACTGCCCCTCAGTGGCAAAACGGTGACATGTTGCCATGTTATGTGCTAATATGAAGGTCTAGATTCAACCCCTTTAAACTTCATCACTTTTTTTACAGAAGACCGAACATGAAAGAGCAGAGGAGCGGGTTCAGACAGAGCAGGGCACAACACAGGAAACAAATGTAAAACACTTGAGGAAGCAGAACAACAATCAGTGGAGTTTAGATGAAATGGAGCGACAGCATGGAGGAAAAAAAAGAGACAGAGCATGAGTCTGAGGCAGATAGAAAGACAAAGAGAGAGCAGAAATGAAAAATTTTGAGAAAGAAGAAAATATCCTTTAGAAAGCGAAAGAGTCATCAACCCAGAGAAAGGGGTCAGTAGAGGAGTTAAGACTCGTGTTTCTCGAAGCATGAAAACTCATTCCACCTCTGGACTCCCAGGAAGGAGAGGGGAGTGAGGCAGGCCTGTTTCCCATGCCGTGGGCAGTCTTTGTAGCCGTTCGGTGGAAACTGCCCCAGTCTGGCTGTTAAGACCAACACCAGTAAACCAGACCCCCAAAAATTATTAGAAAATATTTCTATCAGCATATATATATATATATTAAGGCATACCACCACTCGAACAACAGGGTAGTTCCACTCTAGTGGTATTAATTCATCCTGAGAACAGATAATAGTGATGAGAAAAATTATAATGCTTTTAATGCCAATACGAGCTGGAAAAAAGTTACAATTGTGGGTGCCAATAGAGGGATATGCTGGACTCTTAAGTCATGAATATGGCTTTGAATACCACCTGAATTAAAATTTGCGATGTAAAAAGACTATCACAATAAGATTGGGTGCGAGGTGTTGTGTTCTCGTGCTGCATTACTCAACGGAGGGATTTCTCTCTGAGGAGAAGCCCTTCCTCGGTTTCAGATATTGATGCAACATCATGCTGTGATTAGCTCAGCTCTATTAAAACAATAATGCGACTGGCTCAGAGTCTCCACACATCCTCCGTTCTGTATTCCAGTCCTGCCGTTGGACAGAAACAGCAGGTGGCCACACAGGCTATGTACTGCATACTTGCAATTTTGTGCTTTTTTCAAATCCGAGCAGAGCCATATGTCTTTTCAGAAGCCTTCATCCAAATGTATATCTAACGAGACCAACGCATTTGCTTTGGGTTCTTTACTTTTAACATAAAAAAATCTAAGTTCCCTGTTAATCCAGATGGTATGCAAGTAGAAAAACGAAAAAGATGTACCTGGTGGATTTCTAAAATATTTCCTGGAGAATTCTTCCTTAAGAAAATAAAATGAATAGTTAGCATGGAATGTGTGTTCCACACTTTAAAAGTTAGTGCAACCACCTTGAGCAGCACTCTGTCTTTTAAGCCTTCTACAATACTTCTTTGTTAAAAGTGTTGCTTTTCTACGTTGTGGTTTGACAATATTCATTATATTCACTATAAAAAATATGTCTATGTCCTCCAAGGAATTTTGGGACTTTTAAATGGATCATTGAAACATTCTGATTCTTTTTATTTGTAGCCGTTCTGTTATAAAGCAGCAGATTTTTTGGGTTTGCTTGTGATACTTTTCTGTTGCATGACCAGTTCCAGTCAGGCCTTAGCTGTTGGACAAAAGGCATAAAATGACTCTGATGACTTTGTTGTATAGAAGAGCTCAGGTCCAGGGCTGCAACACAAACTAAAATGATCTTTCTGCCCACCACTGTGTTTGACACTCAGTATAAGCTAGCGTTAAATAAACAAACAAAAAAGATCTCCTGACTTTTTGCAATTTATCAGAATAAAATATAGAAGAAATGATAGTGAACCAAATGATTCTTGGTTTGAGGAGTGCCAGACAGACCGAAAAGCACAGACTTAACAAATGGGTTTCATGATGTTCCAGTACCCACCGCGTTGCTGTGAGGAACTGTCACAACATTTTAACAGAGCCCTGTAGCTTGTGGGCAAGTAGCACTCCAGTTCAGGAGAGTGTCCATAATTGGCTTTTTCAGAAAACATCAAATGTGCAATCACATTTCAGCATGACGCGTGGGGGCCAAGCCTCCAAGTCTAACTTGCCTAAAATTCTCCACTTGGCTTGACACTGCAGGCAGAGAGGTAAGGAGCAGGATTACGGTGCTTCCTGTCCTTGTTGTAAACGAAGACGATTTGTACAACACCGCTATCTGCTATTCATATTCAGCTGTTCTTATCTATCTGTGACAGTACAAATTTAAGTAGAACTTTGCTTCAGGAAATTGTAATACAGTATTGAGCTGATTTCACGGGGTGTGGTGGTTAGCACTGTGACTTAACAGCAAGAGGTTCAATTCACTTTGTCCTGCCATTCAAAAACATGCATTTTACCTTAACGGGTCACTTTAATCTGGCAATATGAGTGAGTGTGGATGGTTCATTTTCTGTGTGGCCCGAGACGATGGAGGGGAGACCGGTCCAGGGCGTATTCGGACCCAATAACAGCTGGGATGGACTACAGCCCCATGCCCCTACCTTTGGAATAAATGTATAGTATTTGAATTCAAGCCAATAATCTTGGCAGTCGCCTCATAAAAACCAGCTTCGACCAAATCTTACATTCCAGGACTGAAAATCCGCCTCGTGTTTTAAGGCCGGCGTCGCCGAGAGATTACGAATAACAAGCTGTGTTTACAGAGTTAGTCATTTAGGCTATTGGCAACTCTGGAGTGCGCGGGCTATCACTGTAATAGAGCAGCTCAGGGGTTTTCTGTGAAAACAACATGATAAAAACTAAAAACTAATTACTTTTCATTCAGGGCTTTATAATCTCCGGCTCATGATGTTTCCACAAGGCTAAGATTAAAAGGGATTTTCACTTTTAGAATAGTTAATATATATATATAAAAAAAAGCGAAATACAAAATTGTAGGTATTTTGGATTTAGCAGGGGAATATATCTGCAAATGTTTTGCTTAAACAAAACATGTCAACTAAAGAAGCGATAATGAGATGGTCACCACAATTCTGGAGCCCTGGGAAGCAGCCCGCTGTGTGAACGTCAGAAACCAACACTAGGCGCGCTTGAGGTGCAGCTGTGCTCTTTGTCTCTCCATTATTTCCACCAAGTCCTGCCTCTGAATGCCTTTGCTGCGAATCCGTTTTTTTTTTTACAGCCGCAGCATCTGACAAGACGCATCAACATTTAAAGTGAGCGAGATGCGGAGAGACAGTTGGGAAGACCAGCAAGGAGGGGGTGAAAAAAAAAAAAACTGACAAGCCAAACAATAAGTGACCGACGTGGAGGATTTAAGTCGAAGTGAAAGGAAAGGTGACAGAAGAAGAGGAAACCTAAGAACGCAATGTGATATGGTAACGTAGTTGGAGAAAGGCATAAGTTAAAGGGCAAGTGTTTATGACTTGACAATAGGTATTCCAAGACCATTATAATGGCAGCTTTAGCAGGAGAAATCCCATTAGTCACAAGTAGTCCTGCAAAGTGTGTACAATCCCATTTTTCAGAGGCATCCCTCCACACGGCAAAGCAATTTACCCCTACACAAGTATGCTTCCCATCTTTTTTTTTTCTTAATCTGACAGCTGTAGATTAAAAACCAACAATATGTGTTCTGGTTTAATGCATATGGTTGGCTTTGACTTGATGCATTTTTCAAATCTTTTTTAAGAAATTCAGTTTCTCACAGTGCAAATATTGCATGTGAAAAGGGCAAATAAACATTTATCAGCCTGAACAGACAATTGTGATGTCGACTCATTGTAATGGTCGAACACACAAGATGACAACAATAAGCAAACTTATCTTAATTGGTTGAGAACTATATTGAAGCTGGATCTAAATTGAATGTTTTCTTCGAGCTTACACAATAGGCAAAAATATATAGAGTGAAAAAAATTGTCTTTAAGAAGCGTGATTTAAGCAATGTGTGTGTCAAATTCAAATGTCTTAAGAGCGATTCACAATCTGCAGCACATCCTTTGCACTAGTTTACATGTGCAGACTTTATTGGTGGATATCCCTCTCATTTATTTCCAAAATGTATGTCTGTAGCTCGAGTAATATTCACCATTTCTATCAAAAAGGAAGCTTGTGTCCTTTTTGTTTTTTTGCGGAATAACATCCAGAACTAATTTACCATGAAGTTTGCATTAAAAAAGGCAGAAAATTAGGATTACCATCATTTCAGATTATCATTACACAATGGTGACGGGGATATTAGTTCACCAGTGTTCTGCTCCTGTCAGAAAGGGTTTCATAAATCTGCAACACTGATCTTTGATACCAGCATATCCATTCTGGTCAAAAGGAAGAGGAAATGAGTGTAATTCTAAGGAAATGCACTCAAAAATATAATTCATAGGGATTTGGAAACTATTTCGGAGATTACTTCTGCAATTATCTACATTTGTTTAACATAGCAAATGAGGATCATGAAAAACATACATTCTGGTCTCTTGAAATGAATATTTAGTCCCACAAAGTAGCAATGAGTCACCGTATAGATCTAACGATAATCAATTTGCATAATTTTTGGAAAATGTAATTTCATTGTAATTACTGTAACTGATCATTGAGAGATTAAAACATTTAAATGAAACGCATTCAACTAGCATTTAAGATGGCTGGAAGTGCCAAAATGATATAATTTTAAGGTTAACCATTACTACTGACAAAAGAAAAAAAAAGGAAAGATGAAGCTATTTGAATTCATTAAAAAACGCATGTGAAGTGATGATTAATTAAAAAAAGACAGACATAAAGCACTCGTGTGAGGCAGTGAATGGTAAAAAAATCTCTTAGTAGATCATCATACACCCCTCCCCTCTTTTCCAAGCCAACCTGTTTTCATTTAAACTTTTCCCTGTTTCATCTCATCCCTTATTGTGGTGCATGTCTCTCTGTCGTCATCTGTCTCTGGTCAATTAATTACCAAGTCAGCTCACCACATCTTTTCTTTAACTCACTCATTTTGGCCTTGTCATTATTGAGAAGCTTCTGTTTTGGATTTATAATATATAAGTATTTCTTTTTTTTAATTTATTATTGGCAAGAGGTGAAGAATGATGATTTTCTTTTTCTTTATTGAGGTTTAAGTCACTCGGGGTTTCACGTAATAGATTTTCGTTTGATATCACTGTTTGCATATATTTGTTAATTACATGCTTTATAACTTCAACTGTCAATGCTTATGTTTTTACAATATAAAGATAAGTAATATCATAAATGGCTAAGCCCAGAGCCCACCTAGTTCATTGAATGATAGGTTAGTCAGCCCTTATTTACAGTTTTTCTAATGGTGAGCTTTAACAGCCAAAAAAACAACAAAAAAAAGCCTAGAATTTAAATTACCATTTTGATTTACCACCATTTTACCACAGAGTTTTTTTTTGTTTGTTTTTTTTTCTCAGTGTATTTGCGGCACTGAGGGAAAATAAGAACCATACTTTCCTGGAGCTATTTGGGAAGATATTAAAACAGAGAAAATGCCCTTGGATCCATAAGAAGGGAAAAAGGCAATCAGTTGTCTTTTAAAGTCTGGCTTCAAGGAGTCAGCCTCTGAACAAACAAAAAAAAAGAAAATCAAAAATGTGTTCCACAGTGGAAGCTGCATCCAGGGGCAACACAACCAATGTTTCAACCATTTTAATTTCAGCTACAAAATTGTCTATCATTAAGTACTAAAATGAAAAAAAACAAAAAAAAAGATTCATTTTTGGATTTTCTAAATTGATCAAATTATTTTATGGCACCAAAGCAGTTTAACTAGACAGATTTGAGAAGGCTGAACTAGATATATTCACACACCAAACTGTCTGTTCACCAGAATAGCGTCTTTGTACTAAATTCTATTCACCAATGTCTTCTATTTTTTAAGAATAATTTTAAAAACCAATAAATTAGGTTGACCAACCCAAGGTGTACCCAGCCGGGACATGCTCCGCATAAGAACGGATAGATTGATGAATAGAATAAATTAGATTGATTTTAGATTTCATGATCTGTCAGCTAATCACCAAAAGAAAAATGTAAGAGTCTTGACAAATGAAGTATTTTTCTAATGCATTCCAGATTTTGAGCATTTCAAATGGGGTTTTAATTGATCCGTTCACTCACACACTCCTATATCTATCTGCATGCTACATATGCAGGATGTAATCAGGTTAATTATGACTGCATCAAGGGAAATTTTGAGTTCCATATATTGCCCAAGGATACCGATATTCTGCCTAAGTGGACTTTACTGAGCTCAGCATGTGACTCCTGGGTACAATTGTGTGCAAAGATCCCCTCTCCTTCCTTAATAGACCTACATCCGCCGAATATTTTTTTTTCAGTTTGTGGTTTCTTTTTTTGTAATTTCAATTCTTAAGAAACTTCACACATTCATTTATAAATTACTACTATTGAATACAACATTTTGTTTTGGCTCACAACAAAAAAAGTGAAAGTTATTATTAAATATTCTCTGAGTACTTTTACTTAAATCATCAGAAAAACGCATTAGCTGTAAAACGCGTGCACACACGTGTGTCTTTCTCGTCCGCCCGGCTCCTTTAACTCCCCTTTCCTGTATGTCCGTGTCTGCCTCGCTCTGTCTCCCAACCTCTTTGTGAGGAGCCGGCCGCAACATTTTGATTTACTTAAGAGACTCCATTCAGCAATCAACCTCAGACGTGAACTGTGTATTTCTGGCCCTGTCCTGCGTGTGTATTTGTGTGCGCGTGTGAGGCTTAAATCCTCACCATGAGCCTGACATTCATTAGCCTGATATGACTTACTCTCATTACGTTTCGTTTTATTTCATCTCCTCTCATCTCATCTCATCCCTCATCTTCTCTATTCTTCTAAAATGCATTTTGCCGTTTGACCTTGCCCAGTTTTTGTGTTTTTTTTTCCTTCTGTCTAAAATGCTCTGGCTCATCCCCTTTGTTCCTGTTCCATATCCTTTGTTGCCCACACCGTCATTGATCAGGTCTGGTGTTGAGAAATATGCTTTTCCTCCTCCCTTTGCACTTTCTCTCCCTCCCCTCTTTCATTTAGTGACTCATTGATTAGTTCTGGTGTTGAGAAGAATTGCCTACTTGGTCCCAAAGTAAAAAGCACTAAGTGTTATTTGTGTTTCTCTCTTTGCCTCGGTCTGAGTACCTTATTGCTATCAGTATAGACAATGTCAATACAGTCTGGCGTCATCCTGCTGCTGGTAAAGAAACTGCCTTTTTCAAGTCGCTTTTTTTTTTTCCTGCTCCGAGCTGATTGCATTGGCGTCTCGAAACAGCTAAAGGCTGGACAGCGGAGGGCTTTGGCATCTCTTCGGTCTCAACGGGGAAAAAGGCAAACAGATTGTTGGAGGGGCAGAACAGCATTACGCCGTGTTTGCTCACTTGCCTTGAAGGCAAATGCCACCTCGAGGTTGCCACAGTTCTTATTATTGACCTTTTTAGGTTCAGTTCAAACAGTTCTGATTGGTACAGCTTCAGCATGCCCCCAGGTCCAATGTGCGAATACCGCAAGTCCACCCAAGCTTTTAGAGAAGAACAGACAAAGGCGATAATGAAAGTTTCAGCTCATATTCCTTTCTGCCTGAGGATGAGTGACCAAGTGGTCAACATAGTGGTCACCCATCCAACATTCTTGTTTTTTTTGTTTTCTTTTTCTACTCGGATACCAGGTGTTTCAACAGGAAAAACCACAAATTAAAACCTGTTTTTCAGTTAAAAATACTGGTGTGTGAATCGTTGCTATAGTCTACTCAAGGATGTAATTGTACTCCTGAAAAACTCCCCTTTCATCTCCGTTCTGGTGGGAGTAAAAGCAATAAGACAGTAGGGTATCGCATGATATCACCAGCTTGGGAACCTGTCCACATCTCTCACATTGACTGAGAATTTCGTTTGGAGCGAGTGCCTACCTCACAGCCACTTCTGTCTGCGTCTACGAGCAAAGTTCTGGCTTCAGTTCCAACGAAAAAATGAAAGTTGCAATGGTATGACATACCAGAGCAAAAAACTACGTCCGTCAGGGATTTGATTTCAAGGACCGAGCAGATCAAATCAAATTTTGGCAGTCAGAGCAACATAAGAATTGAGCAACTGATCAACAAGAGAGAAAGAACAAAACACTGTAGTGACATTTTTATTTTTTGTGCTTGACAATTATCCTTGTTCCAACAAATGGCAGCGCGGCTTCACGACAGTTGTGAGTTTTATCAATTTCCGATCATACTGCTGAAATCCACTGCCTATGTTTCAAGCAGACAAATGGGTGAGTCGGCTTTATGATCCATCAGAACCAGACAAACAGGACAGAACTATAAGCAGCTGATGAAGCACAGCTAAACTGTAGTATGGATTATGTGCAGCGCCTTGTGAAAAATGAGGCTCATTGGGTCAAACCTGATGTTCCAGCACAAATTAGGCTGTTTATGTTCTCTGTCAGCCATAATTGCTGCCTGTAAATAATGGCAACAATCATTTCCACGAGCGGGCCCTGGGAAGACTCTTTTTCTTTTGATTTCCCATTTGGAAACTTTGTATTGTATATTACTTGGTCATCCAAGTAATCAGGTGATATTGTAACAAAAAAATTATCCCCATGCCTGCTCTCATCTTCCTTTTTTCTTTGATTTTCCCCCGACTTGCACTTGTCTCTGTATTTCATTCAACAATAGTGTCGCTTTAAGCCTCTCTTATTTTCTTTGTCTTTCTATCCATAGTTGACAAAATTACAAAAAAATATGAAAAGGTTCTATAGACAAATAAGGGGAAGAAACATCCTTTGAAATACCAGGAAGTGGGGAGAGTAATATTCTAGTTGTTTAGGTGAACATGGCTTGGTTAGGGTTAGCTTTGGGAAAAGGGGACCACACACAGATCCACAAATACACAACCTCTTGGGCATCACCAGATCCTGCTTCAGAGCTGTTTCTGATTGTGTTTGGATGGCAATGTATATATGAGCAGACGTCTGTCTGTCTGTCTATCTCTATCACTATACACCACGGTCTTCTTTTTTCCCCGTTCTTTAGAGCTTTTGTGGTTATCACAGTCCCTTTCTTCAAACCATCAATGTCTGTTTCCTATCAAACTCATTACTATACAAAGACTAATCCAGGGACATTGGCCAGCCAACACAACTCGACATCTGGTACTTGTCACCCTTAACAGGGAACCAGGTCTTAGATCAGCACTGGGAACTGAAGCAATTCCAACCCCTGTAGCCTCGGCAGTTCAAAAAGGCGGACTAAGGTTTCATCCTCAGCTTTCAGGCTAACATGTGCCATGTGGACAGACACGAGGAGCAAGCCTGTTGGCAACCAGGGCAGATCCTCAATATGCAAAGCTTCGGCCAAATAAGCTTTTATGCTTGGAAAGTGATCAAAATGGCAGCTGTCTAAACTTGGCGAAAAGACCATTGAAAATAAAATAAAAACATAGTCTGCATATTGCAGTCATTTCGCTGTTTGCTGTAAAAGTTGTTTTGGGAAAATAGAAAAATGTAAATGCCATGAATAACTCCTGAAACAGGTTTTTTTTGTTGTTGTTGTTTTTTATTTAGTTTTGTTTAGTTATTGACCAAAAGTAAGACACTTTAAAAAGCTGAGTTATTGAAATTCCTCGCTTTTGGTCGCTTTAATGTTCAAAATTGTACAGTAATGCATACAAAAAGCTCTCTTTCATAAGCACAAACTAACAGTGGAAGGGAGATTTAACTGCAGCCCAGTGAATAACGCCTATATATATATATGTGTGTGTGTGTGTGTGTGTGTGTGTGTGTGTGTGTGTGTGTGTGTATACTGGTTTCTTTTAACCACTCTTTCAGTATTGTTGCTCTTGTATTTATACATGCACAGTGCATGTGTTTCCCCTCCAAGTTCCCTGCCAGCTGTGAACTAAAAAGACATCCAGTAAGCAGGTAGTTTATGATGTTTAAAAATAGTAATGTAGCAGTAAAGAGTGTGGGTTCATAACGCTTTAAGGCCAAGACAAAAGCCCAGCTCTGGCTTATCTGGGACCTGGCAGCTGATCACAAAACATCTGGGTTTGTATCTGACTTGGGTAATTTATTATTTTCTACGAGATTTGCACTGACTGAATGTATCAGCATGTGGTAAGAAAAGGTTGTGTCCATGTTGAATCTGTTTTAACTCTAGCTGAGAGTTCCTCCCTCACTTTAGAACAGCATCATGTGACACAGACACAATGGGTTTAGAGACGAGCAGTGATCTCCATATCGTATGTTAAAGCACTTTCATAACGGACGACCTGCTTCCCTGTTTTCCACTCTTCAATCATTATAAAAACAGTATAAAATCTTCTACACTACAGATACAGCTGCAAATAAATAAATGAATATATAAATAGCACTGTATAAATTGGGGCCATAAATGCTTAAAAATTAAATTATATTAAACAAAAATTATATTATATTTTATATTATTTTATATTAAAATTATATTGACCATCTCCGTTTGGGAGTTTATCTGAATTTAAAGCATTTTGTACAAAGCAGCATATCCTTTTGTACTGGTTAAAGCTGTCACACAAAAGTACAACGTGCAAATATGTAGAATATAATACTCAGATCTGACTTTAAATAAATATTGCCATTTAGTAATTTAAACATTTTTACCATGTGTTACAGGTAGGCACAATCGAGCAGCATACTCTTCTTCTTCTCCCTCTTCCTCGTCTGAGTCTGGTTCATTAGCATCAACTAACAATGGGTTGTCATGTAGATTAGATTGTGGATGTGATTGGTCAATGACAGGTGACGGGCAGGAGGGTGAGGGCATGGAAGAACCTATGGAAAACACAATGAAGGGGGGAAAATGGATGACACAACTGAAGAAAGTAATGAGATTAACATCAAATGATACCAAAACTGTAAAAAGGAAAAAAAAAATAGAAGCATGATAATGAAAAAGACTGATTATGTAATGGTAACTGGACAATACAGACCCTCCATAAAGAAACATCATTATTCAC
Source organism: Menidia menidia (assembly GCA_907169785.1). Classification (NCBI taxonomy): domain Eukaryota; kingdom Metazoa; phylum Chordata; class Actinopteri; order Atheriniformes; family Atherinopsidae; genus Menidia; species Menidia menidia. Next base: position 3,051,471 of record CAJRST010017779.1, on the reverse strand, counting down.
AACACGAAACTGTTGCCATAAGTGTTTTATTTTTCTAAATATTTAAACCATTTCTATGTTTTGCCAGCAAATCTTTCTGGGAAGTCTGTTAAAAAAAAAAAACATTAATAAATACTGACCACCATTTTTATATACTGATGGAAACAGGGTTTAGAACCAATGTTTTCAGTATAGGGAATAAAAATAGTGAAACAAAATAAAAAATATGGCTCTGTACAGCATGTAGAACAGTTTTCACAAAGGCTGAGTAACGACAGGAAAACAGCTGGAAGAACAGAAAAATTAAAGGATTTAGTTTGATCTGCTGACACTGCTGCTTTGGTCTTATATTAAAACTTAAGATGTATTTTAATTAATATCCTTGGCATCAGGGTCATAAATGTCTCAATTTCCCAATCTTCGTCTTTTTACTTAGTGACTAACATGAGTTGGTCTTACCACAAAAAACCCAGATGAGAATATACTTGATATTTAGCTTGAAAATCTTCTGTCTTTTTGGAGTAAATTCTTGGAATACTCATGAGATTAAATAGATTACATTTGTTTCTATATTACAAGCATGTCAATTATTGAGCACACAACCATGCACAAAAGTCTTATCTAATTTTGTGCATAAAGTGTAAAAGTTTAGATACAATTAAACCACTTATACCACAAAATAGTTGCTCCAAAATAATTAACCAGTCAACTAATCATAATAATATTTGAAAATTTGGGTAAGCGGGAGAAAATGGATAGATGGGTGATACTGGGTGAGGTAAACTTAAAGAGAGTATCATAAAGTATCCTAAAATGTAATGCACATTGTACTTGTTTTCATAGGGGAAGAATGTCGGTGCCTTTTAGTTTGACAAAATGTTCGTTCTTATCAATATTCGATGAGTATGAATGAAAGAGAAACCTATCCAAGTCACTGAACTGAGTGATTGGTCACTCTGAGTATCAGGA
>CAJRST010017779.1:3025879-3050513 GCA_907169785.1 Menidia menidia | reverse complement strand
AATATGTACCACAAACAATATATGGAACATTTATTAATCCTTCTCTCCATTACATCTTCGACAGTGCATATTCACTAATAAATACCAACATTTTCTTGTGAAAATAAATGACCCACTATGAAATTCAGGAAACTTCTGCAGAGTCAGGAGTTGAGGGCAAAGTTAATGTGACGTCAGTCAAACAGTTAATGTGACGTCAGTTATAGAAACTGGTTTATGTCACTATCACTCTCAGCTCGCCACCCCCTGTTTAAAATAACCGTATTGACAAGATAAAAACAAAGATTCCAAACCAGAAACAATGTGACGAGTGCGTCTTATTTTAGCGAGACCCTCCGTTTATCAGTTGCTAGACTGATGTTGCTTGTTTTTCTCCAAAAGGCATAAAGTTCTGTCAGATTCTGGGACTGAAAAACAAATCCTTTTGGAGAATTGAAATGATGCAAGACGGCAACAATTCCTCTGGAAAAATAGCTTGAACTTTTACAATGAAGCTGTTCTTTCATAATTCAACTCTTATTCTTGCCATTTCAGCATTTGAACAAACAATTGAATATTTAGTCTATATTCTGTTTGTAGAGCTGATCATTTGTAGCTCTTCTTCATAGGAAAGAGTTCTGCAAGGTTCAGGGATTAGAGTGACAAATACTTTTTTGTTACCATTCGGTAATATTATAAGATAACCCTGCACCTCTTTTATTTTCAGTATGACATTGAGCGACAGGCGGGAAAAAAAAAGAAGTTTCTTAAACCATAAAGGCCCTGATCAAAAAATTGTATACCAAAAAAACAAACATTTTCGCTCAATGCCATTGTGTACAGGTCCAAACCAAGAAGCCAAAGTTAATGATAAAAAGCAATAGGCTTATTATTCTCATTCAATTATGCCTTTATTGCCATCTAAATTCTTATTTCAACATCATCCATCCATGGGACCGGACCCACTTCCAAAATTAATCGGGTTTAGATTATAATTTTCTGATCTTTTCATTTTACAAAAATACTCAGACAAAATTCTTTCTTTTTTTAGAATGTTAATAACGCCTAAAACCATTGGATTTCTTTTTAAGAATTCAAGAAACTTGGAAATGTATTACATCTTTGAAATTTTTTTAAGGTTTTTAGATATAAAAAGTCTGTGTGGTATTTTTTCATTTTCCAAACTAAGAGTTCTACACAACAGAAACGTTCATATCTTTTACACGATCACTTATTTCCATTAATTTAGTGACTTAGGATCTGTGGCACATCTAAATGAGTGTCCAGGGGCTTTTCTAAGAGGTAATATACTTGATTATAAGTTGGTCCAAGAAACGTTTTAGGATTACTTTCAGGAACAAGTGATTTTTGAGCAATGTTCAATAACAGGAGCAGAAAATTGTGGACAGTAGGAGCACCTGTTAAGTGATTTAAAAAATAAAATAATATGAAAGAACACAGAATAAATAATGGACACTATTAGAGCTTTGAGTACTTCCCATACTGTGCTATCATGACAGCATGAGGTATCCACATTGATGGATACAACTCCAAGAATGAGTCAAACCCCCACTGTAAAGCACATTTATGTGCTCTGACATTTCAAGAAGACTTGCGGTAAAGTAGCTCTTTCAATCCAAAGAGAAACTAAAAGAGCAAAGAAAAAGAAAACGTGTATCCTAATTGGGCTTCAGTCAGCACTTTTCATTTGTTCGGCATTTGGATATAGTGTAAGCTTTTGTTAGACCACATTGTCCCCCTGGGCGTAATTATGATAGTAACCATGATGACAGAAATGTACTGTGCTTGCTTAAACCATTAAACCAAACAAACTAAGAAATGCACTCTGGATGTGAATGTGCAGAACAGGCTGAGAGAGGGATAAAAGAGACCAGATATACTCAACGTCTACTCTAACACAAACCAACATCTTGCCAGAGAAGCGCTCGGACGTTAAAAGTGAGATTTATGATTTATGGGATCTGGCCACCGGGGCTGAAAAAAATAACGTGGCATTTTTGCATGTCCGCTGTTATTCTGCCAGGTCGAAAATGGAAGGAACCATTACGCACTGGATATTTCCATGAATGACTCAGGTGTATAATCAGGCACACACATGTGCACACATAAACAACCAGTTAGCCATGTCCCCTGGTATATCCTTTACTCTCTGGAGGAATAATCTGCGTATGCAGGGTGAAAAACTAAGGACTAATGCAAGTACAGGGTTGACACAATTCTCGCTTTCTGAATTCTTCTCGCTTTGAGCAGGTAAACTCTGAAAGATTAATAGAGTTTTGAACAATTCGGTCATTTTGATGTACTAACTGCTGATCTCCTTCAAACTGACCATAACCAAACACAAGCTAAAGATAAATTGCTTTGTTTAACGCCGCTGTTTTACAGAAACGGAAATGTAAACCGGTGGTTCTAACTTGGCTCGGCTGTGTATCTTTGTATTTCACTGCGATAATTTGTGTTTTGATGTTTGTCCTTTCCTAAGCGACAAAAGGCCATCTACGTCTAAATCTGGCCTTGGACATTTCAACGTTCTGGCCAGTGGTAACGATAGGATCATTATAGCATTAAAGGTCACTTGATTTCCCACTCAGCTTTGTGTAGTTTGCCAAAAGACAATTCAATAAACTCACTATTAGGAGGAAAAAAAGAAGAAGGAAAAAAAAAACACTTAGCTTTGAGGGAAACCAATCAAAATGCCAGACCAAGCCAGAGGCAATGCATCCAGGGACCCAATCACTGTTGTGTTGAGCAAGTTTATTTGTTCTGCTCTGCTTAGGAGCTGTACAATACCCATATGAGCCTAATCTTTCTGTTTTCGTATAACCTAAATCAAACTCCTACACATTGCATGAGTTATTTTTTAAGCATTTGTTTGCTCGCATGCAGTACAGCCATGAATGACTTTTTGGGTCGGCTGGTTTGTCTTAACTCCTCTTGTTGCTCTGTTATTTCAACATCTTGGGATTCTCGTCTCCTTTTTGTAGCTTTTTATCTTCTCCCCATGTTTTTTTTTAAAGTTTAATAGTACTCGGCTAATAATCCAGGGGCTTTGCAGTGTTTAGCTAAATTATTCTTAATTTAATTGTTGACTGAGTCGCTAACTAAAGACTAGGGTTTTGTTTTGCTGGAGGTTTTGAGCTTTCCTGAAAGAACTGTGGCTTCTCAGTTCTCCCCCCCTAATATATTGCTGTTTCATTACCACAAGTGAGCCTGTATCTAATATCCTAGCAAGTGTGAACAGCCAACTGTGCCTAAAGGCTTAAAGAGATATTTGCTTAGAAGAGCAAAAAGGCAGCCATCCTTTTGTTTGTGTGTGTGTGCGTGCGTGTGTGTTTGTGTGTGTGAGAGTATGTGTAACCTGCTGAAAAAAAAAAAAAGAGAGCAATCCTCGTCATGTAATCATAGATGCCGAACACACCAGAGTGACAAACCAGGTCACGCATACACCCGAATTTCTGTGCACACAGGCAGAAACTTCCTCTTTGTGTCTTGAGTGACTGTTCTGCTTTTTGCCTCGAGGCTGACAATGACCTCCAAGTCGAGCCGTTCTTTGTGTCTGCGTGTGTGTGCGAGCGTCGTGTGTTGACCTGAGAAGAACTCGGACTAATCCGCACTGTTTGCAGTGCACTTCATCAGTCAATCCTCCGACCGGTTCTGAGAGGAAATTCGAACGGGTTATTGAGGCGCCACTCAAACCTGTCACAAAATCCGAGGAACTGGAGAACTGAACAAAGTGCCGTAAACTCCCTTGTTTTCGTGAAGCTGTCAGTGTCGGTTCATCGTGCGGTTGGTTGTCTCCCTGTTAGAGGTATACCTGTTTACATAAAAAAAAACTGAGGAGGGACAGGATGACTTGTTTATATTTAGTGGGCAAGGACAGGAAACAGTTGATTTCCTTGAAAACAAGCCACTATTGTACCATACGTAAGCATTTATTTCAGCTTTTCTTCTTGTTTTGTAGGATTTTTGCTGTTGCCTTCTTTTCAGAAGAAACTGTTCAGAGAAAACTATTCAGAGTTTTGATGTTAGAACTTTGAAAAAAGGTTAACTTCACTCGGCTCTTTGGGGCACAGAACAATAAATCGGCTCCTGTGGTCAAAGAAATATGAATTATCTTATTCATAAATGTGGGGATAATATGTATTCTGATCCCAGTTTAAAACATTATAGGCTATTCTTTGAAAAGAAGAACTAACAATGGTTTTTAAAGGATGGAAATGAATGAACTGTAACGCTGACTGTGATCAAGATTCCCCCCTCCCCCTCCCCAAATTTATGATTTGCAAAGTTGGTCCGTTCACTGACCAAAAAAAAATAAATCCATGGCTCATCTGTCAATAAGTCCATTAATCTCTGAATGTCCACGTATAGTATGTGTGTCGAGCTCTTATTCTTCCTGCGTGTGTGTGTGTGCGTGGGTGTGTGTATGCGTGCGCAGTCGAGCAGAACAGATGGTAATATGGAGATCACCATTTGCAATAATCATCTGGATTTTCACAGTCATAATTATGCAGATTGGAGCTGCTCACTGCCTGAAAGATCGTGACATGTTGCACACATGCTATTCAGTGCCCTGACCAATGTATACACACATATTTATACATATAGATGTATGTATGTGTGTGTGTCAGTGTGTATGTGTGTATATATATATATATTTAGACAGAATAGCTTGAATGTATAGATTTCTAGTATCTCTAGTACGTATTGTAGTGATTGCTGGTTCTGTACATATATCTTTTTCTCTCAATCTTTCAACCATTTCTCTGCTTCTGTTACTACTATATTGTGGAAATGTATTTATCATCTCTCTCTCTCTTACACACACACACACACACACACACACACACACACACACACACATGCACAGTGATTTATTGCGGTGCAGGTAAGCGGTAGTTCAAGGGTAGGAGATTAGTTTTTACAAACGGTGAACACGAGATTACTGCTTCAAATTTAGATTGAAGATGCGCTTTTCTGACCAACACACATAATCTCCAAACTGCTAACGTTAAACAAGCCAATGCAGCAAAAGAAGTAGTCTGAAAGTCGGACACAGAGAGCAATGAGCGAAGTGAAAGCACAGCTGGAATGATAAAGTACCATAAAACCAACTTATATAACCTGCGTTTGTTTTTTCAAAGTAACCCACTTGCAAGAAAGAAAGGACGCTAAAATATAAATACTGTTACTGTTTGTGACATAACAAAAGTATGTGTATAATATAAAAAGTTAAAGTAGGCATTAAAACTGAAAAACGAACAGAAATATTATCTTGTAAGCATGTGGTCCTCCACTAGTTAAGCAAAGAAAAACAGAAAAACTTAATCTGCTGTATTCAGAGCAGAGAAACCAGAAAAATCAAATATATGCACAGTGGCTTAAAATTGCTACTGTGCTGCCCCGTTAGCCACAGAACCAACCACTCAGTCCCAGAGTCACATTATCCATCAGCTCTTCAGAGCAGCTCTCAAGAATAGCAGACACACAGAAATGCAATGCTGTTGGACACATCGTGCGTTTCTAGCTTTTTCTCCTCGTTCATTTGCAAATATCAGTTCCCTCTTGTGCTGATTGAATCAACTGCTATACAGCGATATATCCTGGGGTCATGTAGACAGACACCGGAGCACCATTTGATTTTTGCACGGCACTCATTATCTCAGGTTGTTTACATGCATTCAATCCATTACTAACAGCAAACATGTTTTTAAAAAAGAAAATCTATCGTAATTATGCACGTGTGAGTTAGTTTCCGTGTTGGTGTGCTAGGGCTAGATGAGGAAAATTCTCCTCATCCAGACAAATGGGTCAGCGGTTAAAACGCCAACACTGACCCTGCTGTCGCTTCACATGGAGGTCCGAGGCTGGACTGTATGCGTGAAGCAGTGTGGCCTTTTCTAAACCTCTGAGTGACCAATCTGTGAAGTTATGCATCAAGACAAAGGTACGTTGTTATTGTAGTAAGTGCATTAAGAAACTGACCGTACAGATAATATCAGTTCTTGCTAACTGGACGTAACCAAAAGGCAAAGATGTGCCCTTTCTCGATCTAATTCTTTATCTTGCATTTGGAAAAAATCGTGCATCATTCCTTGCATGTTTGTGCCTTCTTTTTGTGGAACAAACAATAAAGGATATTTTGTTTGGAACCTTTATAAGTTTGCTCATACCCCCTAACCCAAAATGACTCCCCCTTTCACGGAGCTTCAGTGAGGAAATTTCACCAAGTTGGCAAACTGAAGTAAAGTCTGGATAAGTTTTTTTGTGTTAATTCTGCTCTGATGAACTTTAGCCTATCCAAAATAGCACTCTCCTTCAAACTTCTTGCCACTAATGTCCTAAAAAGACAAGTCTATATTCCAAAGAGCTACTTGAGGACAGAGAAAAAACAAGAAAAAAAATTAAATATAAATAATAAAACAAGTAATGTGATCCAGGGTGAAGAGTGAGCGTGAGAACCCAGCACCTTACTGACAGATGAAAATGTCCTGATCTGGTGGTTTCACTCTTAGCAGTTCTTATTTCTAACCAGCAACACTTCTCCTCGTATCCGTCTGACTTTCCAATAACGTCTTCCATTCCTTTCCAGTTGACTGCGCTCGCAGCTGCGCAGACATGCCCGTTCACTTTCTGTTCCCCACCATGGCCAGACAAAATGGGGACGGCCGAGATAAAAATATAGGCAACAAAACCAAAAAAAAAAATCATCCTTCGAGTCATTTTTCATCCTGACCAAAGGGCTCCCTCTTATCTTTTTTTTCACACCGCCTTTACGCGACAACTTGGTTTATTAACTCCTTGCTTTTGTACTTGTCGGGGTGTAAAACAACATATTACAGAGCTGCTTGTAATCTGGCTGTTGTTAGCTGCCTCCGACGGGTTAATGGGGGCAACAGACCAGAACGTCGGCCATCAGCTCTTGACAGAAATGCAGCAGGCAGCCGCAAAGATAAAGAAGCCAACGGCATCAAATGATACCGGCCCTGCCTTAAGACGCTTCAAGCTGCGAGCACTTCCTTTTCATGGGCTGACGGAAATGGACTGCAGACGAAATCCTCGCAGACACTCTGATGCGAAGCTGTCGAGCACCTTTGTTGAATATCGTTCTTTTGGCACAGGCTGATGTTCATTTGTTCATTTGTTGCGCCATTTGAACGCTAAATATTCTGTTTATTAACACAGATTTCACATGACTGACTACATATCACACGGCTAAACTAGCTTTGTTAGTCATTTGAAGCTCCATTTGGCAATTTAGCACCAGTGAATGCAGATATTCATAAGAATCTCACCAGCCGCTTGTATGTTTCCAGTTCATTTCCAGGTTATGTAATCTGCACAAGTGAGTCCTGACAGCTCACACTGACCTGCTTAGAGCCACGCTCAGATCACTGCTTCATACAGGGGGAAACAATCCGAGCATCCCTGCTTAATATGTGACTGATTCTTTTGGGATGCTGTTCATTTATGATTTTACACCTTAACATCATATTATCTTAGTCCTGGTTATGATTCATTTCAAATGAAGCTAATTGTGAATGAGCTAAAAGCTTCTTGTTATAATCCAAGGCTTTTCCTCTAACATAAAGTAGAGATAAAAAAAGGCTCAAGTTTTTGTAGATGATCCAACAAAGTCACACAGTTTTACGCACACAAGAAAATGTCCAACTTCTACTGTTTTGGTCTGGACGTTACTTTAACTGAAGCCTGCTATTTGAAATGCTGTGATTTGGACAACCTGCAGCTGTGTGGATTTTCAGCTCAGCACTGGTTCCCTCTTCACTCTTGTTTCCAGACCCATTATCATGTAACAGTGTGTGAGTTAGCGTTACATAACGTGAATGCTTCTGTAAGAGAAGTAAGTCTCCAAGTACAACTTCTCAAGGCTGTTATTATAGACTTAATGTTCTTACAGAATAATTAATGGTACAGATGCTCTACTATTTCTAGTAACTACTGGTAACACTGTGTACGTGAAAGCATTGTTTACTAGCATCTTCTTTTGATTGACTATATATACATATCTGTATGTAACATTTACACATATGAATAAGTCTTCATTTTTACAGACTAAAATATCAATACTATGATTTTGATCATTTGGGTCATTTCATGAAACAGAGCCATATAGTACACACCTCCAACTATTGGCAAGTTGAATATGACTTCAAGAGTACGTAAAGAAGCTTTTTTTATTATTATTTCAAGACTTGTTTTTTTTTTTCCTGTATTGAAACTGATTTTTTGGTTTGTTGCCTAAGGCAACACTGTGCCGTAAGGATATTTTTGTTCAGACAAGATTTCTACAAAGTTGATCTGTGCATAGCTGCAAAAAAATGTTCATAGTGATATAATGACAAATATTGTAACTTTACCCACACTTGATGTGAATGTGAGGGTGTGTGGTTGTTTGTCTCTGTGTGACCCTGCAATAGACTGGCGACCTGTCCAGGGTGTACCCCGCCTATCGCTCGATGTTAGCCGGGACTCCCCCGACCCTTTAAGGGATAAGTGGTATAGAAAATGGATGGATGGATTGATAACTAACACATAGGATGAATGCAAGAACACTTTTTAAAGCGAATGTGCGTGATCCAAGAGTTGTGGTCATTCCCATAGACGGTGAGGACGGTTAGCTTGTAAACACTGATGGTGGAAACAGTGAAGAAGAGTCGATCCCTACATCAGCAATTGCTGTCTGAGGTTCCACATGGAATAGCAGATGAGAAACCCAAAACCCAGCCGTTCACACAAACAAGCACCCATACGGATACAAACATGGGAACGCACAAATGTGCATTTTAGAAGTTTATTTCTGATGTTCTTTCTCAAAATACACTCGTATTAATTAATATTAATTTAAAGACAACCAAGCTCCCAAAGGGTTTTAAATTGCAAAACAAAGGGCCACTTTTGACCAGTTTAGGCAATGTACTAAACACACGACATGTTATCGAGTCCAGCAGCGCTGTGTGTCCACAGCAATCCTCCCAGCATAATAGCGTTCCCTTTACATGAACTATCCCCTCACTCTTGAAGCCTCACCAACGGCAGCTCTTGACCTGTTCTTTCTTGTTTGCAGTCTCATTCTGGGTCAAATGGACATAGCTCCACAGTTGTGACAAACACAAGACGTTTGCTCCACAGTGAGCCGCAGGTGGCCAGCTCGCATCCCAACGACACCTCGGAAAACTCCAATCAACTGTTTAAAAAAGGATATGACACCTTTAAATGTTTTGATTTGATTAATCCGCATCCTCAATATCATGCGCTAAAAGGTAATAAACACACTAACCATGACAGACCTTGACACATGAGTAAATTCCCAATAAATGACAGTCAGCTAATATACAGTATATAGTGTTTTTTAATTTAACATCTGATTGATGATGATGAAGATACTCTAGAAATGGTGTAGGCATAAGTAAGGAATGTCAATAAGTACGTCGATTTTTAAATCCTGTGAAAACATTTTAGATTTCTACAGATGTGTTGATGTGTTGTTTTTCGTTGGACAACGCTGCAACTGCATTTGCATTCAGACTGAGCTATAACTCCATCCTCCTATATCCTTAGAAGAAAACGGATTGTTCCAAATGTTTACAGTATCTGTCTTTCACATTCACTTAAGGCGTTTACTATGCACGGTGCACTCACTCCGGGAGGTTTTTGTTTATGCAGAAACACGTTGAGTGTATTCAACACACCAAATCTGGATCCCATCCCATAAAACTCGCATATACATGCACATGTGGAGGCACATAGCTAGATTGCACCTGAGAAGGGACCCTGTTGTGATTTAGGTCACTAATCTGCTTCCACAACAATGACCTTCCAATAAATCGGAGGACTAAGCTCCGCTGTCCATTCATTGGAAATTCCCCATGCATATCTCTTCATCTCCCGATAGGATTGGGTTTAGTCTGTCTCTTCCTATTTTCCAATTTCCTCTCCTCCAGCAAACCTCTGTCCCTGTCCCCCCGCGCGCACAATATCTCCCTGTCACTCTGACACTTTCAGACAACCGGTTGGAAGTGGAGCTGTTGTGCCTTGATGGCCTTTTGTTGTTCGAGAGGTATGGAGACGGGGGGGGGAACAATGGAATTGCACGGTCAAAGAAAAGTTTGCATAAAGACCAGGTCATCTCGGCAACATTGCGGTGCAATCGCTGTGTTAAATGGGATTTGACTTCTTTCAGTTGTTAATGGGGATTTGTCTCTTCGGGAAAATGGGGAAGTAACTGGGAACATGTTGCGGAATGCATCGGAACAATGTTATTGTTCGAAAACAGACTCTCCGGATTTATACACTCGTCTCTTCAGAGCTGGTGATTTGTGGTAAAGAGGACCTTGAGATTTATGGGCTTGATTGTTCCTGGTTTTACACTTGCACAAGGACAACTGCCGGCTCCATAAACACAGAGCTCGCTCTTATCAAAACATGAGCATAAATTACACTTTGAGAGCCCGCATGCCACACATGCATGATAAATGTATATCTAAAGAAAGAGTTGCTACGTGGAGGCACATCACAAATCAAATGGACAGCAAAAATGTGGTCATCTGTACAAATTAGGTTAGTTTAAAACTGTTCTTCTATGGTCTGTCCAACACTTTGAGACACACTCATACAGGCATGGTCGCCGTAGTTTTAAATAGTATTGGTTGGAGGCATTAATACATGTATGCGCAAGGGTTTGATAGAATAGGTATAAAGCAGGATATTCATCTTAAAGAAAATTAATGATACCCACTTTTTCTAGTTCAGAATTTGATGTGTTTTGGCCAAAGTTAATACACCCAGAATAAATTACTGTCTACCACTTCTGTATAAAAACCTAAATCAAACACTGTGAATGGGTTCAGCCGGTGCGTCTACATAGCAAATGTGTTTTTCTTTCTTTCTGAATGGCTGGGGTTGGCTTAGGTGTAGTCTCACACATTTTTTTCCCTGCACTTGCAGTCGTAAATCCCCCATTTCTCAACCAGAACCTGGCTTACTGCCTTCAGGCTAATTAGCCCACAGAGTTACAACTAGCCATAAAATCAAGTTGCATTAATAAGGACAAAAATCAGTTTCCTTAGAAAAAAAACAACAAATTATTGTCCAGGTTGCCTGAGACTGGGGGATTTAAGGAAACATACCAAATTATAATCGAGCTTTTTTTTTGTTTCCTATCTCACTCTGTGTTTTGTTTGCATAATGGCTCAATTCTGGCAAAGCGTCCATTTCCAATTGTTACATGTACCGATAATGAAATATTATACAATACATATTTTATCATTCAGGAATAATTCTAGGATGTTTAGTATCCTCTTGTGAGAGTTATTGATGCTTCCTAGAGGCAAGCTGCAATATAATATAAAAGGGCTGCATGCATTCATTCCTGCCCTTTTCATTTCTCATCTCTTATTTTGGCTCCTTGCCACCCAACAGGTTTAATGCCAGATTGTTATTTTTTAGCTTTTCTACCATGTTGGTTAATATGTATGGCAGCAGAAACAAGTATTTAATCTAATTTAAAAATGTAGATATTTAGATTTGCCTGCTTCACAATACTCACTATAGTCATGTGCACAGCGAATAAAAAAAAAAAAATTCTTCCTTTATCCAGTAAAGAAAATAAATGTGTGCCATTAGACTACCGTTAGGGTAAGAAACCTGCCTGTGCTGCCTGTTCAAAAGAAATACATGAAAAAAAAAGACCTGTCAGAGAGACCGATTAAGTGGAGTGGAAGAAAACTGATTAAAGTGGTTGTGCAAAAGTTTATGCGAGTCAGCCCAGAAGGTTATGTTGCATAATAAAGTCGGCTTAATAGGAGGACTTCACGCCCTTTCCACTGGCGTTTACTGCAAAGACTCGTATGTCCCTACTACAAACACACACACATCTGCATGAAAACACACACAGGCTCACTGTTATTAAGTAACGAGGGAAAACAATACTACAGATGTGAGCATATTCTGAAAAAAGTCAGATGTTTCCTGTCCAAATACTTCTGTCATTTGCATGCTCATCTATGTATAGCTTTAAAAAAAATCTAATAAATCCAATTCCGTTAATTGAGTTTTGGTCTAATAGTGTATTGTGGTGAGAAGCATCTGAATGAAATTTGCAACACAGCCCAAAAGCCATGCTTTTAAGATCAAAGATGGGGTGAAATTTTGACATGACTTTCTCTGCAAGCTGCTCAACCTTTTTGGGAGCTATCAATTAATCAAAACTTTAAAAGAGATTCAGGATGCTCCTTGGCTGCATTCCAACGCATCTAAGATTGATTCATTTCCTAAATCCGGAAAGAGACAGAATGGATTCTCCAGTAAGAATGACAATACACTGCTATGTATTTACTTTGTTAGCTACAGTGTGTAGCAGGGCAGAGCAACATTTTCTAACGAGATCTTGATCAAAATAAAACCATCTGCTCTATATCTATGCTATCTGATTTTGCATTAGCGAATACCTTTCTGCTGCAAAGCGGTGCAATCACAGCTCAGTCCCGCCCCCACATTTCCGTGAGCAGCAAAGATGATCTGAACCTCTCTTATTCATATGTTTTGCAAATCTTGGGACTTTTTTTCTTCCCAGCAGCCTCTTGTTAAGACATGTTCAAAAGTAGATTTAAACCATCCAACTCAAAGATTGTATCACTCCTTGAAAAGTCAGCAAGGTAATGGGAAGCCTGAGCCAATTCAGCTTTTGTATGCTGGTTTTGATGCTCGTTAGTAAAAAAAAAAAGAAAAGAAAAAGAAAAAATATATATATAAACTTGATGTAGAACGAACTGTTTTCTAACTAACTTTTGCATCTATCAACCTAATGTAACAAAATCAATCCTGCATCAACATGAAATGACCAAAGACTGGCAATAATGACGTTCTGTGCCTTTTTTAAGGAATTGTTCCCATGTTGTCCTTATTATAATCATCGGCCTTACATGCAAAGGATGAAGTCCAAACTGGATCTTGTCCCCAGATACAACCACAATAAACTGCCTCACCGTTTCTTGGTTAACCAAAAACGAAACCGTATATATCAACAAGTATATTTTAGAATGATAATGAAGGTATGAGGATTGAACACAACAATTTTGCCTTCAGATATAATATTTCAAAACATATTATGATGTGAGAATTTGGTGTCTGGAACATTAAATTTGGCATAATTGGTTAAATATGTCTATATATGCAAATTCTGATTCGGTACACTATGAAAAAGACCAAATATCTCTAAAACTTTATATCAGCAAATAAACCCTTGCAAGGCCATGCATATGAATATGGGTGTGCACTCAAAGATGGTTAGATGGTTCCACCCGTCAGTAGCAGTCAGCCTTAATTGAGCTTTAAGATAAATCATTCATTGTTTACGCGTTGGCGTGTCACCCGCCCAGCTCCTGTAACACAGCCCTCCGTCTGTCCACAGCACTGCAATCAGATGATTTTCATGGCATGATTAGTTTTACAAGTTTATACAACCTAAATGAAACCTCAGCCCTTGTCTAAGTCGGTATTGTCATACTCTGCCGAGATCATAAAAAATGATCGACTCTTGCTCATTATGTGGTTTGAATGGGACACATTTCAGTCATTGTTGCAGATTCGTCTTGTTTGATAACAGAAACTTAAAAACATAAGTGAATGATGATGGTATTAGTTGTCAGTCAGTTCTCTTAAAATGTAGAGAGGAATGAGACCAACCTACTACGATAGTTAAAGGCAATAGACAGGAGGAAATCACTTCATTATAAGAGAGGGGGAAAAAATGGAAAGCCATTCTTTTCAACAATTCAAAGCCAGATGCAGTGAGCATGCATTGACATATTGGAAATTGAAAAATCAGTGCATTCATGAATAATTAATGAGGAGACGTGCAGATGTTGACCCCATTAATTATTTGCTAGTATTTCTTTATTATTTTTGTTGAGTTTTGCATGTTGTGTTTTAACACCTCAAAAAACCCCGCTGAGAGATCTAAAATATTTTTTTTCATATTTAGATATTAAAAAGAGATGCATGAACACATTTTCCTACTTTATTTTCTTATGAAAAGTTAAAGGCTGTTTTTCTATACATCGGCAGTGATTAAGGTCAGATGTCAGAGGACAGGTCAAATTACTGGATCGAAAATGTTCGTTTCCTCAGGCTTTACTTTTTTAAGCTTCTGACTTGATTTGAATTTGACTATCTGTGAAGTGACTCGGATAATATTTCTTGTGATTTGGTATTACATGAATGGAATTGAATTGAATTGAAACTAGAAGGATAGGCATATGTAGAGATTTTTCATATCTGGTAGTTTTATACATGTATTATTTATTCTTAGTGAGTCCTTTCCTTAATTCAATAGCATTAACAGATCATTTATGAGTTTGGAGCCAATACAACAATCACTTAATTCAATTGGTAACCACAACTGATTGTTTGATGTGTGCTCAGAGTTCCCTACTTCCACAAAGCTGCATAGTATTCATATTGGTATGTAAACCTTCACATTAGGTTAACATTATGCAAAGTTATTGTGAACAGAAGAACATTCACAAAGCCAGTTCCACTACCCAGAAGTCAAGTGTAGCTCAAATGTGCATAAAGAGACAAAGAACCGGTTCTTAAGTAGCCATTTTGCTCTACAGTTAAATTATTCAAACTCCCACGGAGAGGGCAAACTCTGGAAATATCTCCTCGACCCTTGAATAGAGCAGTGCAACATAATGATGCTATCGTTTGACTTTTGTTCACAAGTGGCAAGTCTGCTTCATCGCACAATTAGACACTCCACCTTCACACAAAACAAGGCTTTTGCATTTCTTAAGACACGGGAAAAATACTCCTGCAGAAAACCGCCTTCAGAAAAACCCGAAAAAAAAAGCAATAAAACAGTTCAAAAAGGATGTCACAGAGAGACTCAAATTAAATCGGGAAAGTAAAGTAAAAAAAACAAAAAAAAAAACAAACATGCTGACATAAAAGTACAAGCATTCGGAGATGCACACTTCTCCACATAAAGCAAATAACACATAATAGGCACACATATTTACAAATCTATTCCATCATAGCGGATGACAGAGTGCTGATCGAGCACCATCGATAAAACACACAAAGTCCCGACATGAAAATCTGTTTTGGATTGCAATCTGTCATCGAGGCTCACTCAAATCACGAGACGGCAACTAGCAGATGTAGTTTAGAGCAAAAGAAAAAAAACTCGGTTTGTGCGTTCCTGTAGCGGTTCGACAATATCCCGGCAATAAAAGGAACATTACGCTGCTTTTAATAAAAGTGAGCGTGTCGGGAACACACACTCTTCCTGTAAATTGACCCTGTTGCCTGCTGAGATCGCAACCTTCACTCAACACAACCATCCGAAGGATTTAAAAAAAGAGGGAGGAGGGGCAGTGAAGAAGTAAGTGGAGGGTAGAGGGGGGGATATCTATAGGACATACATGGGTGCTGTGTGTGTGTATGTGTGTGTGTGTGTGTGTGTGCACGCTCTCTTTTGGCCTTTTTGAGCACAGTTGAGTCTCTATCATTTTCTCCAGCAGATTAATATCTGAGGTTATCGCTCTCTCTGATCCCTTTTCACCTGAGCTGTTTTCACAAATGCACTGCAGGCCTGGAACGCTGTACTTTATGATCTCCCCCCTTCTCAGAGCACACACACCCGTGCGAGCCAGCTCACAGCTCCTCTGGCAAAGCTTCTCACCTCTCTCTCCTCCACCAGCACTTTTAGGAATTGAGACATCCCTAAACGGGATTTTTTTTTTTTTTAGAGATTAACATTCGGGTCACGGCGAGAGGAGAGAGATGAGGTGACACGACAACAGAAAAGGCTCAATGTCTGAACCACAACATTTTTCAAAGTTCAGAACGGAGGCCAATTTTGATTCAGTGGGATTTCTCAGTAATGGCACAATATCATAGCAATAACAGGAGCAAACGTACAAGAAAACAGTAAATATATTCTCCAAATACATGTTCAGATTTTTTTTTTTTGTCTTTATCTCACTTATCTTGTCCGATTCACTTCCATTAACTCACTCTACCCCAACATTTATTTCCCCCTTTTCTTAATGGATATCATTGGTGAAAAATTGATCAGTAATTCAATATGCAATGTCGTTTCCTAGAACGTTCTCAGTGCGGTTCAGTCAAGCGATAGTGACGAATCGGCCGTGCCACTTGTGTGAACAGCTCTGTACCCCGTACAAATGCGAGCATTTGTTTTGAGTGACTCTTTGAGACGCTCCGTCTCTTGTATGTCTCTCTGTAAAAAGGCCGTCCTTCGTGTGACCATCGTTTTAAGAACATGTTGTCTCTAAATGACTTGGATGGAGACTGTGTGATGATCCAATGTTTTTTCATTCTCCAATTAAACTTCTATTTCATCTGCATCTGACAAAAGTAAGAACTACTTTTAGGGAGTTTGACTGATAAGGTTTTACAAGGGATGACGTTTAGGCTTGTTTAAATGGAGTTATGTCTCTGCACAAGATGATTCAGTCCCCGACTAAATTATTCTGATGTGGGAGTCCAGTTTGATGAACTTTATCCTGCTCCATTTTGTTTGAGCCCACACCTTCACATGAACGGTAGAAGTCTGGTCAACCCGGCCCAATCTGTGCCAAAAAAATCTGCAAAAATGCTTACTGTCGGGCAGGGGCATCCAAAATCAGCCGGAGTGGACTGGAAAAAGGATTCCATTATATTTCGAATCACTCTCCCATCAGGAGCGAAGAATAGCACGAGTGAGCTGGCACACGCATGTATGCAAACAAAAAGGCATGCAAGGCGGTGCACGTGTGCCAACCTGCATGTGCTCATGGTTCGTTTTCTAGAGAATTTGGATAAGACCTGAACACAGCTCAGTGCGAATGGGGACTTGTGTGTTAAGGCAATTCTGCATTTAATACATTTTAAGCACTATCGTAGTTTTCCCCTCTTTTTACTTTTATGGTTTTTATAAATTATTTCTAAATGATTTAATATCTCATTATCAAAAGAAAAGTGATAGTATGTGTTTTTCTCTTTTCTTTTAGTATTTCTTCCTCTTTTTCTGGGCCAACAGTTTCTTTCTTTTTCAACTTTTCACAGCGGTGTCTGACCTAATGGCGCCATAGTACAGCTATTTAGATAAAACCTTACTGTTACAGGCTCAGCCATCTTTTATCTGAACTTACATTTCTGTGGATGGGGCCGCTTTTTTTCTACTTACATTCTGAATGCAAGCTAATCGACATCACCAATTATCAACAGAAAGGGCATTAAAAGGCCGAGAACGTAGAAAGCAATGCAAAGTGAAGATGAGAATTACGGACAGCAGCGAGTGAATAGAGTGAAGAACGGGGGTAAAAAGAAGGTTTGTTAACAAACCATCTGGACTTAGTCTCTGATAAGAAACACTTTGTCAGCAAACACTTCATCACTCCACCAGCTCCTTCTCTGGTTTTCCTGTGTGAACTCATCTCCATTCTCCAGCTCGGCTGCGTCGGAAATTCCCGGCTCTGGTATCATGTTGTTTGAGACAGATGTAAAAAACGAAAGCCACAACTCATTTCTGAGCCAAGTAGTATGAAATAACATCAGGATTAAGGCAGTTTATAAAACACATTAATGCCAGAGGAGTAGAAGAATAAACTAAAAAGGCTCCAATGTTTAAGTAAAATAAACTCAAAATACAAATTTAATTAGAATTATAATGTTTTATATTAGGTTTAAGCTACCTATTTATTGATGATCTATATATATGTTTATATATGTGTATATATGTGTTTATGTAATTATGAGTACATCTACTAAACGAGTTTATTAAATCCTTTCCCATTCCCAGAAGTGGCATGTTTATTCCCAGCGCCCTTGAGACAACAATGAATTCACAATTGGTCCAGTAAATACCATAAATTACCTGGGGACACATCTGTAACTAAAATGTCACGAGGGAGAGGCTTTACGCCGCATTCTGTAGGCTGTGATAGACCACAGATTCTGTTTCAAGCCTTCCTGACATCATTCTAATAGTTGACTATGAAATGTTGCTTAAATCTTCTTTTATGCTTGGATGTGACTCAGATCTGTTATTTTTCCCCCCCTCACAGTACGGGCAGCTTAAGTCGTAGAATCAGATTTTTTTAAAATTCAGTTTCTACCCCCTGAAGCATGTGGTCATTAAGTGGACCCAGATTTTTTTGTAAAAATACAGCCTCAGTGTGGTGTCAAATATGAATTCATGCGACTTCTGTGTCCCTGTAAAATGAGGTTAATCACCATTCTGGGTCTGTCTTTTCAAAACAAGAGCGCAGACGTTTGCTAAAAAGGTGCATTTGGGGGCGGGGCTCATTTCTGTATCTGGTGATGTCATGTTTGACGGTTCTTGAGCCAATTCACGCCATAGCCTGAAATCAGCCCCATTAAAGTGAAAAGGCCAATAAAACGGGATCCGAGCAGTGAATGGGAGCTGAGAATTACATCCTGTAGCGTGAGCGTACTCTAAGCATAAGCTGCCAGCTGTCCTGCAGACAGGAAAATCAATTAATCTCATCTGATAAATGTCCAAAGGTGGGCGCTGTCAGTTTCAGAGTCGATGTGAGTCCACACAAATGGCAAAGGTATGTTTTGAAATAAGAAAAAATCCAGTAGTAAAAAAATAAATGGATAAAAAAAAACTGAGTTGTGCTGACTCTCGCAGCCCGAGACCAGCGGGATGCTGTGTTCCCATTGGTTGAAATTTAGACTAGGAGCCATTTAATTCAACACGATCACTTGAATACGAAAACTGAAACACAACTGAAAGAACTCAAGTTAAAGAACTTTAGTTAACGTCAACCTCTTCCTCAAATGCATTTTACTCATTCTCCAAACTCTGGATTAGTTTTCACGTATAAGAAACTAATCATGTTTGTTTTTTTCACTGATCTATTTACAACACTGACTATTCATCTCCAAAACAGCTGGCAGTTAATCCAACTCGTATCTTTTCGCATCGAAAAGAAACGATGAACATTTCCTGGAATAAATACAAAAGTTTATTTGAGCATGAAACATGAATTACATTTACTAAAGATCTGGAGCGTTGTGGTGATGAGACAGGGGGACTGGCTCGCACACTAATAGAGTGAAAACAAATGAATTGATTAATAAACAACACTTTTGCTACTGTCCCATTTAGTTTGGAATTCCATTTTTACTAGAGCAAGACCCCTCAAACGGAGCGCACAAACTAAGTGAATCATGAATTGTGTTCTGATGGTTAATTTGGTGTTTCCCGATGTGTAGCAGTGCTTCAGTTCGGAGAGCAAAGTCCACCTTTTGGGATTGAGATTGCGCCATTTCGAAGAACACAATTCATTACGAAAAAGAAAATTAGTTTTGTTGCCGGTAATGAAATTCAACCCCCTTTTTTTTTTTCTCTTCTGCAAAATAACCACAGTAATGGTGCCACACTCTTACATCAAAATGATTCACAGAGAAGAACCTGCGCTGCTCTACTTGAGGACTCTCCCACTCGGACAGAAAAAACCATCACGGCCTGCGCCTCACATCTGGTGTGTGCCGTGCACACGCTCCGCAAGGAGAGTGTACACACAGGAATGAATTGCACGTTCACTCTCTTATCCATAATACGACTTAGGCTGAGGCAAGCCAAAAGGAAGATTGCCGCAGACGCACAAAAACACAAACATTTACACCCAGGGCCATGGCCCGGTCTTGCTTTTCATAGATTAACTTTTGTTTCAAAGTGATGTCCTTGCTCTGATGACTTTCATCATCTCTTTGGCTTTGAAACCTTAACACAAAGATACACACACACGCGCGCGCACACACACACACACCTAGAGAGACCCCTATATTACAGACACTCAATCTATCTCACACATCTCTCTCAAAGGCCTTGTTGCTAGGAGATCATGCTCTATTTGTGGAGAGACAGCAACAGAGAGACATAGAAATGAGATGCGTGCGTGTGTGTGTGTGTGTGTTGGTAGTTGGTGGCGGGGCCTGTGTGTGTGGTAGACTGAAACAGGAAAAGAAAGAAAAAGCTGGAGTCGGAAACTGAGAACAGACGAGTTCTTTTTAAAAAGCAGGTTGAATATTTCATGAAGTACAGTATCTTCACACAATCAAACACAATACATAAATAACACAGGTAGCTTGTTTCTCAGACCCGGACAAGAGGCAGAAAACTGGCCAGTGCAATGTGTGTGTTCTGGCTGCACATGCTTGGCTGCTCATGTGAATGTGTACATATCCGTGGAACAAGATGAATGTGTGTGTGTGTGTGTGTGTGTGTGTGTCAGTGTTACTCCAAGGGCAGCAGTGCTGAGATCCAGCAGGTCATATAATGGTTGGCTGGTCACATTGTCTGCCCCAGTGGTCAGTTCTTTACACACACACTGTCCCCTTAATCTGCAAATACATCTATTATAATCTGATAAAGCCTGCCGCGTAAAAAAAAAAATCTAATAAATAAATTAAAAAAATTAATCTGAGCCACTGTGACAGTGTGCCCCTTTTAAAAAAATGTTATTCTTTTAAAATAATGCGGCCGACAGTGAACAAATCGAACCCCATAATACAAGTAATGTCACGTTAAAAGAGTAACGTCTAAAATGTGAGGAAATCAAAAAATTTGGTGCTTTTTCCACACAGCTTCTGAGAATCAAAACCAGAGAAAATCTGTCAAAATATAATTTTCAGACCATTTAAAAAAACAACATTTGAGCAGATTTGAGTATCTCAACATGTTTAGTTCAATACAGCTTCGATGCTGTGAGAAACGGATTAGCTTCAGTGCTGTGTTTTATGTAATTGCAAGTGACATCACAGCGTAAAAAAGCACGTGTAAGCACAACAGCCTCCATCAAGGTCGCCATCAACCAGTCTGGTCGGTCTACGATGTTCAATTTCAATAAGACTGACGAAATAAACTAAGTGACTTACTAAATTACATGTTTTCTTCTTCATCTTCATTAATGTAACCACTTGTGGAATGTTGCCGCTGTCTGTGCTGCTTGACTGACTGCATTGTCTCGTATTGTGGTTGGTCTAATTGTATCTGTCCCCCTAATCTGCGAAAACATTCCAGGAAAAAAAAAGGGACCTGATTCCCACTGCCGAATATGTCAAACACACCCATTAAAATACTATGGAAGAAGTACAGAGACATGGATTTTTTTGTATGTCTTCGGTTTTGTAACATCTTCTTAGTGTCTTCATTTGCCTTTGTGTTTAGAACTCAAACAAACAGAAAAGTGCAAAGCGTAAAAAAAAATCAGAAGTGTATTTGATATTTTGCTTTGTGTGTCACAAAACCACCACATAAAGCGCAGGTAGACGAATGAAACCCGAAAAACGACTTGTTCTTTGAAACACAGTTGTCTGCGATTCGTCAATGAAAGGGGGGGAAAAAAATGTAAAGCTCCGTTAATCTCACATGGATTTCTCACAATCGATAAGGGCGTTGGATTCTTAATCACTTCTCTACTACTGACTCAGCCTTCCTCTGGCTTCTGTTGCTCTCGATCCATCCTCGCTTGTTTTCACGTTGCCATTTTTTTTTTTGCCCTTTAATTCTTTCGCCGACTTCCTCTTTCGGAATGCCGCTCACAAACGCCTCAAAACTTCTGTTTCGGATCGAAACGGTAACTTTTGTGCGGGAGGCAAGAGGGGGAGAACTGCAAAAGACGAGGAAAGTAGTAGAGAGAGACACCCTCACACACACAGAGAGTGACACACACACACACACACACACACACACACACGGGCTGAATGGGGAGAGTGAGAAGGCAATGGAATGCAAATCTCTGTGTCTGGAAGTGATTAGGTAAAAAAGAAAAAAGCCCATCTTCTCTTTCTGTGTTGGAGCAACAGCACAAGGCCCAGCCACCGCCACCCTCACCCTCACCTCACCTCACCCCTCCACGCCAACACACACACCCACACACACATCCCTACTAAAAGCATAGGTGTTGGATTCCTTTTAATTCAAATCAGATCATTGTATGACTCCTATAGTATAAGTACCTCTTACTATTTCTGCCATGGCTGACCTGCTCCTCCAACGGTCACACAACGACAGCTTATCCAATGGGAGCCTGTCAATCTTTTCAATTCATGATCATCCAGAAAAGTCTTTTTGTCATCTTAAAATAATTTGTCCATGCATGCCATGGCCATGCCTAATTTTACTCCAATTTTAACATCAAAACTAAACGATATGAAGACTTTTAATGCATTTCACTGTAAAAAAAGTATAAATGTGTAAGCTGCATTCAAGTAAGTGATGGCTGCTTTGTGCTTTGATACAGGCTCTGTGAGGCAGATGTTTCCATAAAGTGCTGTATGAATGAGGAAACATGCAAAGATGCTTATAAAAATGAATATAGAGCTTTTAAAAAAAGGATTTATGTGTTACACATGGTAGAAAAGTCCAGAGTTTCTTGACAAGTGCCTAAATGAAAAGATTGTAGGAAAATCTGATGACTAAGCGAGAGCTAGTCTGTTTTGCTGGGCAATAAAGTGAAAATAAGAACCAAAGATAGCTTGATTTCAAGGTAATATTTTTGTATCAACGCCACTATCACTAAAATACAGAGAGAGAGAAACCAAAGATAAAAAAATAGGTCTGTGCAAGTTCAAAATGTCGGGTGATGAAAATTGAAAACCCAATCATTCCTGTTGCAAACAGATTTCAAACTCAAAGGAAAGAACTTGATCTTAAACTGAAAGTTAAACAAAACTAAACAGAACATTATAACTGAAGTAAGCACTGGTTGCTGGTTGTCCATTGTTATCACCCAGAATCTGTTCCTCTAACTAGACAGACTTAACCTTTAAAGACGGACATGAAAATGGCTGGTGTAAATTTACTCCAGCTGTACATGCTCCACATACTAAACCAGTGAAAGCTGTCGAATACTACACAGTTAAAATGTTGTGACATTTTCAGGGGACATGAAACCAACTCATTATGGACTGTGACCATTAGCATATTAAACAAGCAACACGAGGCATGCTACACCCATGAACTTTTTTTCCTTTTTCAAAAGCGAATGAACCCATCTCACATGCAGACACAAATGAGACCAAGTTCTCCTTTTGGTTTATCAAAAAACAAAAACAAAAAAAAACTGAGTAGTATTCACTGGGTGACAAATTACTAATGATTATATTTCATTTTCAGACCATAACAAAATTAATGCATTCTCTGATGTATTCCTTTTTTTTATGGATTGGAAAAAAAGAATGGAAACATTTATGAACCACATCTAAAAAACATTAAAGGTAAAAAAACTAAAAAATCTGAGATGATAAAAAGGGAATTTAATAAGATGAAGAAACAAAGGATAAGACATTTAAAAAAAAGAAAAGGGGAAACAATGAGGTGTTTAAATGGGGAAAAAAAACAAGCCTTTAGCCTCTCCCATCCTAGGTTTGTTGATGTTTCACCACTTTTGGAGTCGCCAGCCGCCGTAACACACACTGAAACACACACCGTAACACACACAGTAACACACACCGAAACACACACACACCGACGCCAAAAAACCAACTCGCCGTCGCCTCGTCGGTGACTTTACATTCAAGTCAGTGGCTCCGCACAATGACAGACAACTGACAAGCGACCAGGCAATTTCCCAAGGCACGCGGACACACTGATTCAAACCAGTCTCGCGCGAGTGCACACACTCACACAGGCGCGCGCGCGCACGGTGGAACTAAGAAAGGGGAAGAAAAAAAAAAAGGGAATTCACCGTATACCTTGTCTGTGTAAGTACTCCAGTTTCGCCCGGTTCAGGGGGGGGTTTAATGCTTCCAAAAACACATAAGGATCCTTTCAGGCGCGCGTGAACACTCTTGGTCGCTGAGAGGAGGAAAAAAAAAAAAAAAAAAAACCTTCAGACACCTCCGTGTCTTTTCTTTCTTCCCTCGCTTTCACCCCGTCTCTCTCTCTTCTTATGGGGGAAAGAAATACAAATCGCAAACGTCTTTTTGCGTTCCGACCCCAGCCTGTGAGACTACCTTCTTGTCTGACTTCTTCTACACCCCTATCCGAAACCGCGTGAGGGATGGAGAGAGAAAAAAAATAACAGCGCTCCCGTTTCCAATCTACTATTTTTTCTCTAATGATAGAAAAAAAATCAGCAGGGTCCTCCAGCTATTCTCAGTCTTTTCCCCCCTCTCTCTCTCTTCTCTTTTTCTCCCTCTATCACTGTCTCACGTCGGTGTGTGTGAGCCCCGGTCCTCGCCTGGTTCCGCCACCTCTGCTGCGTGCGCGCGCGAGCGTGTGTGTGTGCGTGTGTGTGTGTCTCCCCTCGCTCTTTACTTCTTTGCAGTTCTCTTGCAGGGTGAGCGAGGGTGGTGGAGGGGGGTAAGGGAGGGGGGGGCGGAGCCACGAGGACGAGAGAGAGGGAATGGAAGGATGTGATTGGTCGACTGCAAGGGGGAGAGGGAGAGAAAATAGGGATGTGAAGGGGAGGGGGGGGGTGTTAGAGGAAGGGCTGGATTTCTCCGTTCTGTATTTGGAGGCTGAAGGTGTAGTTGGATAGAAAGAGGAGAGGTTGGAGGAGGGCCGAGGCGAGAGGCACTCCCTCTCTCTCTCTCTCTCTCTCTCTCTCTCTCTCTCTCTCTCTCTCTC
>CAJRST010017779.1:3008888-3021525 GCA_907169785.1 Menidia menidia | reverse complement strand
TTTATTTAGCAACACATACAGATTTGTAGACATTTGGCATCTTTAAATGTTATATGTACGCACACACTGTCAAGTTATGCTCAGGAAAACACATGTAGACATTATGGAATACAAAAAAACAAAAAAAAAACAAGTTCCATTTTTAATCAGTGTTGGAAAACAGGTTTCTAAACCTTTATGTGCCCACTCTATGAGAAGGGAAAGCTGAAACAATTCCAGGTGATTTAAAACACCCGCTGTAAACACATTATGAACATTTCTTCTCTCCCCCTCACTTTGTGTTCTATGTGCACTAACAGCCTCAAAAGCCATTACCTGCTGTTACAAGAAGAGTTTTTTTTTGTGTGTGTGTTCAGAGTCTGGCATAATAAACTAATAATTATTGGTTGAGGTTAGGGTTTGGGTAGCGGGATCTCCCTCGCTTTAAGATGTTTTGGTTGGGTGTGTGTCATTTCTGTGTGTTTTTGTGCGTCATTTTGAACTTCTCTAGTATAATCACCGTCCAGATTTGAAGGGTATTGTCCTTATAGTCCTACCCAGACAAAACACCACTCCGGGTGTCCTGGTAAGGATTAGGAACAAGGCGTGAATTCAGTTTAAGTCATGGTTGAAGAGATGCATTTAGCTGATAATGCACACAACTGTGCATATCTTTGTGTGTGTGTGTGTTTGTGCGCGAGAGTGAGAGAAAATAGTTAGTGTGAGCATGACTACACCAACATGGCATGATTGAATCCATCTGGTAATTATATTTGCCAGTTCGCCTTTCCTACTCAGGAGTTCCCCATCTCACAGAACTAACCATACAGACAGACACACACACACTAAGAGTGTGAGGCAATGCAATAAATAGGGTGCTATTAATCCATTTAAACCTATGTTTGAGGTTCCAAAGTTCCTTGTTGATTGAGGATTAAGAAAAAACAGAAGAAAAGAAAATGGAGAGTAGACTACAGCAGTTGTGATGAATTTAGTTTTTTGTGTTCCCATATGAAACAATATAAACGACAAAATGAAGACAATGTCGAAATTTGTTGTTTGGAGAACATATCTGACAAAAAAGGCTGATCAGAAAAACCCTGCCAGGGCACTGACTGGCGAAGCATTAAGCACCGCTGGTGCTAACGCAGTGAGCGAATCTCATGCCACCACTTCTGTGCTCAGCCTGCTGGAAACCCTGTCTGCCCGGCGTTAGTGATGGAGCCTGCAGCGTTATGAGCAGTCTGCGACTGAACATTCGGGCCACACATTCGTAAGTAACGTCTCACTTACCCAAAGTGACAGTAAAAACCCCTGGACACAAATACTGTGTTACTTTGCTTGGCATTAATTTTTTTGTGGTCCACTTAAAGGAAGTTATATTGGCTTTATTATCTCAGAATGT
This sequence comes from Menidia menidia, assembly GCA_907169785.1. Lineage (NCBI taxonomy): Eukaryota > Metazoa > Chordata > Actinopteri > Atheriniformes > Atherinopsidae > Menidia > Menidia menidia. The sequence goes on along the minus strand of CAJRST010017779.1, from coordinate 3,020,141 downwards.
TATGATTATGAGAAATACAATATAAAATACGTCTGTTTGTGTCTCTCACAGGTATACAAATTTAGTTGACAGAGTGTATTTATGAGTATATATGTATATATATATATATATATATTAAAAACTTTGCAAATATATTACTTTTGTAAAGATAGCATCATTCAAGCTGTTTTCCCACAGACAAAGACATTTTAAATAAATGCCTGTAATTACTTTGCCATCTTATTTTCTTTCACAATTTAAGAACACCATTTTGCCATTGGACAGCCCTTTTCACCTTAGATTTGTCATACAGATGATCATGTTTCTTTTGGTAAAATCCACTATGGCAGGTGGTAAATACAGGCACTCCTCTTTTTCACGAGTCTAATAGAATATACACATGGAAAAGAGGGCCACAGCCCATATTAAGTTACATTGTTGAAGTATAAGTAGATTACAAATACTTTGAGTGTGCAAAATGAAGGAGATAAGACTTTAGACTTAGCAGAGGGGAGGCGGTGTTAGTTATGAGAGGTGAGGACTAAATGGAAATCGGTTTAAGAAAGGGAGACATGAACAAAAAAGGTAACACAACTCAACATTGATGATTCATTTTTAAGAGATATTTCATCCTCCTTTAACATAAGCTCATCTCCTTTCACATGATGCCAGTACAAGAAATGGTCTGCTCTCCATTGAACAGACATACATGCGACTGCTTGTGTCTGAATTAAAACAGAAGCGTATAAATTGACGCGTCCCTCATGCAATCAATTGAAAGTCTAATATTTTTTACAAACATGCTTGCAGAACTCATGGAGGGCCTTGTCTATCAAGTTGAAAAACATTCTGGATCGTCTGTGATGAATACTTTATGACCAATTATATTTCTTATTAATAACATCTGTCGTGAAGCCATAAAAACAGCTGAAAGAAAATAACCACGAAAACTTGAAGTTTTCTATCTGAAATTTCTATTAACGGGACATGATTAACTTGTTTGTTGAACCTTATAGATTAATAGATAATTTGTTACTGACTTTTTATAGCTTCCCAGCCAACACCCCAAACGAGCCTTTAGAGATGGAACATTAAATGCTTTCATTGCCCCAAAGGAAAACAGACTAAGCATATCTAGTCCTGACAGGATTTGTTGATCAATATCTCTTATTGAGTAATGTATTTGTGCTTAAATGCAAACAGTGTGAACCATATGGCTTTACAACTGAAGACCTCTATATTCTTAATATTCCTCTGCAATTTGCACTCTTAGACTTTAGCAAAAGATTGAATAAACCAGATGTGATGGGTTTCGGTCACTCAAACAAAGAAAAAAAAAGGACATAAATACAGAACAATCGAGAAGCACTCTGGGCGTCTATTGTTTCATTATCGTCATACGCCAGGCTTAAAAAAAAATCATTTTCTCCCCTACATACTAAGAAAACTTTACATTCTAAAGGGACTTTGGCAAATGCAGCAAATGTTCATTTTTAAAGTGTTGCTATTCTGTCTAGCATGGTAGAGCGATCGGTGAAAGAATCTTCGTACCATGCTCTGTACCCTGACTGACAAACAGACAGACTGGCCCTCCTACTCAACAGGCCTCCCTGCACATACTCACACACACTAACACACACATAAAATCACACACACACACACACACATACATTAACATTAATCTGCCTTTGTAAGCATCATAATCACATTTAGAAAAATCTGTTTGACACTATACAGGACAGCCAAGGCATGGTGGGAGTGTGTGAGTTTGCATGTAACAAAGAGAAATGAAAATAAGGACAAAATAAAGCTGTGTGTGTGTGCGTGTGTATGTGAAGTTTCTCAAAATCACCCATATGCTGAGGTCAGCCACATTATCACTTGCTTTCTAGACACTTCTGGGAAGGCTAAAATGTAAGTGTGAAAAAGAGAGGGAAACAGAGAGAGGTGCCTTCAGAAATAAGAGGGATGGTTAGCTTGCCATTAAATTTGATAATGATTTTTTTTACATGGATATATTCTCATGTTGTAATTCAAAACGATTTGTTTTTAACTTAGTTCAAAGAGCTTGTTTTTTCGATAACAAGTGTAAAAGTATCGCGCTTGAATAGATTTCCATCTTTTGTCAAAGACCTGAGTGCCGATATGCACCTGGTATAAAAAATATAAGTTAAAATCTGTACCTTTACAAAACACCAAAAAGTTATGAGTGATTTATTTTAATCAATTAAGTAATTAATTCAGAAGAAATGCTGCTAATGAACACACACCTGTCCCTCATACATAATAAAAAATTCACTTTCAAAATCCCTCTGTAGTCTATTTAATTATCTCAGATACAACTGATTTTCCACTGTGGTACCAGATTTGCTGATGTACCACGCTGCTCTAAATGATGATATTCTCCATGGTTATGGTACAGGATTGAATCTTAGTGGTCACAAGGGAAGCAGCGACATTAAAGCTGCATCAGCACAAAAACAACCCCCCCCCCCTTTTAGTCTTGTTTAACTAGTTTTATCATAATAGCATGACAAAATTACAGAATGAGGTTTCCTTTCATTATAAATCAAGACCTCACCCCAAAAGTGAAACAAAAAGCAGAGGATGTTGTGCTTTCACCAATTAAATGCTTTTTAAAATGCAAATTAGCATTAGAAAAATTAAGATAAGAGGAGAAATGAGTATTTGTGCAAAGAGTATTTGATTTAGACCTTTTTGGGGTATCCAGAAACACAATTTACAAATAGCGACTAAGAGTCTAACAGAGCAAAAACTTGAATGACATGACTGTAATGCTTGCTCCTGTGTTTTCTCAGATTACATGCTTATCCAAACATGGATAAAGGTTCACAAGGAATGGAAAGGAATGGAAATGATTATTGGACAGAAGAAAGTATGAAATGCAATATTGATGGAAAACAGCAAAGTGATGCCACGACGTGTACAGCAGATTCACAAAGCCCTGGAATGTATAATGTAACAAGTGACAAAGCTGAACTCAACAGGACCTGAATGACTAATGAGATATGCCTGCAAGGAATGACGGAAAAAAAAAAAAAAAAAAAAAAAATTCCAGGTTTTTCGTTAACCTACACTATTGGATCGAACTGAGAAACAACAAAGTTTAAAACGAAAAAAATTGCTCCTCTTAAATATGAGGAACAGAGATGGTGAAATCACTATCAAGAGAGTTGCTCTTATTTGAGGCAGAGACATAAGTTAAGTTCCGCTGGCTGTTTGCTTCTAAGCAAACACTGGCCAATCCCAGGAGCGGGGGGGATATGGCATCCATTTTAGACGATCCTCTGGGTAAAAGGGAAGGGCTTGCTGAAAAAGCAGAGCGGGCTGTGGAGCTCCGCACCGGCCCATGCGTTTGAGTTAATTGCTCACATTGGGGAAACGGGGCTATCACAATTAATTTCCAAACCATTTTCAGACACCTGCTATTGCCTCATGCAAAAAACAACACTACCGTCCAAACCACACAACATTGTTACAAAAATCCTGCAAATCATCCTCTCACACTTGACACGAGTCAAACATGGCTCTCCGGGTTTGATTTTTTTTCTTTCAATCCATAGTCTAATGCCTAAATTATGAGCGTATTTAAGCAATTAAGCTGTAAGGAAAATGGAAAAAGACTGCTTTATATTCACCGCACATTGTGCATGGAAACGCAGCTACTGTCAGTGAGCAGGAGCAGGAAGTGGAAGGAGAGGACACAGTGGCACTGTCTTTAAGTGATAAAGATCAGAGGGAGCAAAAAGAGAGATGAGAAAATATAGGAGAGATTGAGAGAGCCGAGGAGAGGGTAAGAAAAGACGGGTGGTGGTAATGTCCTTATGATATAGTGCCTGTCAGAGCATTTGCTTCAGAGGCCAAATGATCCTGTAAGAACAGCACTGCTATTGATCCAGCTATCACACAGCACCACATACTAATGACCGCGTGTGTGTGCGCGCGCATGTGTGTGTGCGTGGGGGGGGGGGGGAAGTAGGAGAGAGACAGAATCATGGGATAGGAATGTCTAACCAAACAGGTTCTTGCCTTCAAGCAGAGACAAAGACGGAGGAGGTGGCTGAAAGTGACTGTTCGCGAGATTGCGCGTGAGATTGCTCTCATCTCTGTGTTTTTGAAATTCCGACTTGACACTTCATCAATACTCCCAGAACAGCGTGATAGATATGAAACCCAATCTCAACCTGATCTGTTTGATATCCGATCTTTGTTCTCACCTTGAATACATTCAATATTTCTCGAACCACACACTCCCAGCCGCCCTCCACCTCCCCAAACACTTTTCACAATTTACACAGAGATTCCGTTACAGACCCCACCGACAACGGAGCACAACAATGTGCGGAAATATCTGATGGTCCTGTTCAACGTAAATCCTCGGAAGCAGATAGGAAATGTCGAAATAACAACCAACAACATTTTTAAAGATGAAAGATCAAACAGCTCATTAACTAATAGCCGTACATTTAAAGCTGTGATTGACCTTTTTGAAATCATCAAATAGCTTCATGAAAAATGACTTTGATATACACGTCCGTCACAGTTTTCTGCAGCTTAAAAATGTTTTACGTCATAAGTGGCTTGAATGATTTGGATTCGGATGTTTGCTTCGTGCGCAATTTAAAAAAACGTTCCAATAACCTTGAATAGTCTTGAATATAAAAGCACCAGGTGGCATTTATTCCTGTAATTCACATCCTGTTTCTAAAAGCAATTCATGATAACAAATCAATGTTGCAACCCCAACTTTTATTCTATTTTAGCAAAAATATAAGAGATTAATATTTTTGAAATCCTCGTCCTGAAGACATTTACAGCACAGATGTGCCTAAAGACAGTTTGCAGACAAAGACATTTTATTCCTTTATCTTATTCATCAATTCCTTTTCATTGGTTGATTTTATTGTACCAATTTTTAAGGGCTTCCTTTTTTGAAGGGTCCAGTAATTCATGTTTCCCTCTGTGCTGTAGTGCTTATTCACTGATTATACCAATAGTATAAAACTCTTCAACGGCAATGAAAAAGATTGGAAGCACTGATAGTCTTTACTTAGAAGTGAAGGTATATCTAATTGACGATTGGTCCTCTTTGTTACAAGTCGGGCTCATTTTAAGATCTGACTATCTCAGCCTCTGATGATGTGATCTGCAAACAGCTTAATTTACAAGGATGCGTTCCGAATTACAGTTTCACCAAATAACAATTGTTAGTGGTATTAACATAAATGCGGGATGGCCAGTTGAATTAGCACATTTTCTGAGGAAAAATAGACATTCTGCTTCATCAGTACTCAAAACAGAAGAGCTGAAATGATTATTTAAACTGTAAAAGCCCAATTGTGAAAATAATCGAGGCCAAATGAGTTCAAAAGTGATATGTGTAAATGAAAAAGTTCATTTGGGAGGGCAACAGTAAATTGAAGATTATTTACAATTTGATAGTCAACATCTAATTTATTCATATAACACATTTCAGAAAAACAAAAGTTGACCAGAGTGCTTAACTGTCAAATGGAATTTATAACAAAAACAGCTACTTTCACCTACAAGGTGAAGGTTATAGGACAGTTTGCTAAAATATTTAACTTCTTATGATCGGTTTATTCACATAATGTTAATGAAGGACAAGTCGGATAATAAAAAAAAGGATAAAGTTTCACCAAAGTGGAGAACATAAGACACATCCATAACATTGTTTTTGTTTCTACATGTGGATTATTATTGATCCATTCATTGCATGATGATTCTTAAGAAAGGTTATAAAGACAGGTCCAGGAGGAAAATCTTGGTGCTCTCAAGCTAATTCTGGATAATCCTGGGATGTTTCAGGCCAGAAAGGATGTACAATCTGGGTCTACTAAACTAAGAGTTCGCTTCTTGCTACTCCAAGCTACCCTGAGATGTGCAAACTCTTAATCCAGTCTTTGAAACTGAGCCCAGACATCCTCTGAGGAACATTCATTTGGTCGGTCAACTAAATTTACAGCCATTTTCTAAGTGTGTGAAATAAAGGCTGGAATGTATATAGCTCTGTTAATGGAAAGCTTTGCCTTTCAGCTCAGCTGCCCCTTTCCCAGAATAGGTTGTTGCAGTGTCCTGATTCCCAATGATGAAGCTCCAACTACTCTGTCCATTTCCTGCTCCAACTTTGAGGAAAAATGTGAAAAAATGTCAAAACTAAGTCACTGCTTAATTAAGCCAACAGAACCACATGATCTGCATAGAGCAGAGACGAAACTCTGATTTAACCAGATTAGATCGTCTCCTCTGCCTGATTGCACTAAAGTATCTTGTCCATCAACATCACAAATTGACTGCTTGGCCAACATGCACCAGACATATGCTAAACATTCTGACTTTCTTCCAGACAGAGCCATCTACATAGTCCAATATATAAGCACCCAATGAAAGAAACAAAATACGAGACAGATATTGTAAATTAGAACAATTATCTGCAAGTGTCCATCCATGAAAGAAGTGAACTGATAAGATAGCATTCCAAGCTCGAGAATGACTCTAAAGCATTTAAAACTCAAACTTGTGCAGATAAGCAGAAAATATATCCATTGTGAGGTTTCACCGTGAAGTAACATCGGCATAAATTGGAGAAATACTGGAAAGACAGAGTGGGGTGGATTTGGGAAAACACAGTTCTGAAGTGGTCCCAGCATAATCTTCCATTTAAACCCAAGGAAACAAATGTGGAGAGAACTAATATTTACAGTCAATAGACCCTTAGATCCCTAGTAGTTTGCTTTGAAGCAAAAGAAAATCACTCGTGATGCTGCCGGCGGAGCCACAAATGCAGTTGTAAACCGTTTGAGGGGCAGATGCAGATGCACAGACACTTGGTAATTGCGAATGTAAATAACATTACCATGAAATGTATTTTCTCTTTATGACTGGTAAAGTAGAAAAGATGAGGGTTGTAGTGCGAGTGTGTATCCACAGGGCCTGTTGGCTACCCAGTTCTTTTTAACCCTTTAAAGCCTAATCCAAAAAAGAAAAGAGAAAACTTTTACTATTATTATTATTATTTGTTTTAAGTCTTTAGTTGGCCCTGTAAGAAGTGTGAAAAAAATTACAGTAATAATCATTTAATATTCATAATCTAATAAATGGAAATGTGGTATAAATGGTATCAATTATTAGTTTTTAGTTCTTCTTTTGCATCTGTCCACTAAGAAATTTAATTTTTCAGCCTCTGATTCTGTACAACAGTTTTTTTAACAACCCTTTAACTTTTAAATGATCCAAAATATTTCAGAAACCGTGTTTATGAAATATAATACATATGGCATTATAAGGTTAAAATGAACTTGAATTATTATTAAAACAGCTTAAATCATACAACATATTTAGTCAGTTCAGAGCTTGAGTTTTGCCTTCAAGTTGGAGATTTAGGATGCCAAACAAAAAATTTCACCTCTGAAGATTAAACTAAACCATGAGCTGTAGTTTTTGTGAAGATACTTGATGTATGTAACCACAGTTTACTTGCATGTATTTTAAGAAGTGCAGGTTTAAAATCAGACCCTTGTGCTTTGTTTCAGAATTGACTAGTTCTATTTTGTAATTTTTCCCCACAAGAACTAAGAGCGTTCTGTGAAATTTAGCATTTGTGCAGTTCCTTTCCCAGTTTGCACTAATGACATTTTATAACCTCTTAATGACTGCTTTGCTTGTGTGTATTCAGATGATGTAAATCTAAGCTGTGTTACTGACTCTATCAGGCGTGTAATGTATCTCAGATTTGTAATGAATAAATACAAAATTAAGCATGTTTGTCTCCTGAGTGAACATGATGAAATTAGTCATCTTTTCCTATTCCAAACACAGAAATCCATAAATTGAAGAACATCCTTCTTTTGGAATGGGGTTTGATGAAAATCTCAGATTCAAATATTCTTTTTAATTATTTGGTTAATACATTTAGACAAAAGATTATTTCATTATATTGAAATGAACCCGTTTAACCATTGCAGGTAGTAAAAAAAAATAGATTGGGGCTGTTAATCTCAGTTCTAGGGAATACATTTAAGGGAATATTTCTGCTTAGATTCTTAGGCGCTTGGACATGGTTTATTATTCTGCACCTAGGTTTATATTTAATGCTTTAAATTTTTCTAAAACTCGTGAAAAAACTAATGATGATAATTCCACCTGTCTCAGGTCCCTTATTTCTGGCACACCAGTAACACAACACTGATGTGTGGTAATGCACCTAAAGTTTGCCTGCCAGCTGTTATGAAAATGCACATGATGGTGTACAGAGGTGGAAGTTGACCTATCCCGTTTTGCCAAGTCAGTAAAACCCACTCCTATGCTTGTTAACCTATGGTCACACGCTACTTTTCAACTGCCCGCACAAAGAGAAGACGAGGTCATTGTGTCCAACCGACATTTCTGTTGATACACATTAGAGTTTTATAGGTTTCCTCCACTTTTGTGTCATTTTAGCTACTGTAACGAGTTCAGTTGGGCTTGCTTAAACTGGACTTTGAACAGTTTGGCTTGTTAATGGTCAATGTGATGCACACTCTGTTCAGTCACTCCTATGTATGTAAAGATAAAGTTAAAGTATTCCGTCAAATATTGCGATTAGAGAACTTTTATCAAGACCTGTAATTCATTTGACTAATTTTTATAGGATCTGACTAATAGAATTTTATTAAATCGTCCCATCGTTTTACTACCTTGGCAACTACACCTATGGCCCTTTTCCATAAGTACCTACTTCTTCTCAACTTTACTAGAATAACTGATGAACTTAAACTGTTTGCTGTTTTTTTTGGTCAATGTTAGCAGAATACTGTTACATTACAGTGGCTTGAGTTTTTCCCATTTTAACCAACCACCAGGGCCAAGACCGATTTGACCTTTCTGTAAAACTATAAACCATTCCCAAATAGTCTGTTTCTTGACTACAAATAGCTGTAGACTAAAAGCACTGAGACTCCGAGTCCTATTGCTGACATCTCCAAAGAAAGACACACCTGCATCAGTAAATGTAAACATGCATTTATTATTTTCACCTAGCGGGTGAGATCATTAGTATCAAGTGACTGGGTGTGCAGCAGCTGGGCACGGTCCAGACAACACAAAATGTTTGTTGGCCGTGTGTGTGTGTGTGCACACGTTTGGGTGTGTGTCCACTCAGGAGCCAGCCAGACATCTATGGTTTAATATTTCCAATCAGGGGAAAGAAAAAGACAGAAAGGCTTAGCCTCTTGTCTGGTTCTACTTTTATCCTCAATGATTTTCTGCTTTTGTAGTGTTACATCTTTCTTTCACCAAACTATGGCCACTAGACTTTTAAAGTTAAACATGTTTCTATGACTAAAGGTATAGACAAATCTCAAATCCTCAAATTAAGTGCAGGCACTACTCCCACATTTATGCACTCAACTGCAATCAAGGCATTCCTGTACATGATCCAGAATCCTGTTGTTCCCTTCTTTTTGTAAAACATATCGAGGCATATTATATTAATACAGCTGAATTCTGATTCAGGTCTAAATGTCTGTGTTTCTTCTGATGGACAGCTAAATGCATCAGAAATAGTTTCTGAACGCTTCTCCATTTAGACCTCAACATCATGTCTCAAAACAATTCCATAAGTCCTTATCAAATCCTGATTTACAATGATATCCTTTTGTTAGAATTAAAAGTCAACACTATCTTGATGTCATTTAGGCTTCGGTCCATAACTCAGTCCCCCTGCTCCGTAAATAAAGATTGTGGTCCACTTAAAAGGTCAGTTTGTGCTTCAACCATAACTCAAACCAACTGTGCATTGAAATGTCGCTATACATATTATCATGAGATCCAATATCCTTTCTAAAAATAATTGCAAAAAAATGCAGTAGAATTGCCACTTTTGTGCTCTGACTTTATCATTAAGTCATTTTTAAGATACTTTTACAAGTGACCATTTGGTTAAAAAGGATTGATCTGGATAATGTGATTGGGAAATGCGTGTATTTCTCAGGCTTAATATCTTTTTAAACTATGGAATCATTTTCAAAGGGAAGCATAATCATACTAATTAGAGGAATATAATTTAGTTTATGGCACCAAAATGCCTTTTGGGGAATATTATTGACCTAACATTAAGTATTTCATTCGAAAGCCTGACTCTTGTTGGGTGAAAGCTCATTGAAGATGCTGGTTTTATGTAAAATTCTGGATGACTGATTCCCTTTTCGACATATAGACGCATCTTCAGCGATGAAAATGGGCCCAGCAAAATTGCACAATCGGACAAAGTTGTTTCCGTGCCAGCAGCCAGAGCATAAAGATTCCCGGAAAAGCTGAGCTGTATATAAAAAAATGTTCTTGTTACTGAGAATTTGTCTCGCAAATAATTCAATCATGATGACTTCATCAGCAATGAATCTCCACTGTTGAGAGACAGAAGAAGCATATTAACCGGTAATTTATTTTAATCCTTAAGTAAAGAGCAATTTTTTAACCACAGGATGAAGATAAAATAAATCATAAACATGACTTTATATTTTTGTCCGATTATCACACGAGGATGACAAAGAAAGTACATTTAGGAACTTGAGTCCCCTCCCCAGCATATGGACAGGACAAGTTGGCAGGTTCAATAAATGGATTTACTTCCTCATTCGCAACTGTCTACTAAGAAAATGTTATTTTTTAGCATCTTTACCTCCAAACTTTTACTCACATTTAAATGAGAACAACGACTGAAGCTTAATTCTTGAAAGCCTTCAAAACAAGCCTCACAAATCCACACTTAGCTGCGCTTTGCAAAGTCAATTAGCCTTTGAAAACTTGACGACTATTCATTTTTAGAGGTTTCCTCCAGAGCTCTGACATCCACAGCATCGTGTCATTTAATAAAAACACTATTAAACTTAATAGAGAAACACAGTGACTCAGCAGTTTATCTCACTGTTAATTACAACATTGCATCTCTTAATGAAAACATGGGTGTGTATTTCCTTGTGTGTTTGCGCACTTATTTTAATGAAAACGCTGCGTATTTCATTACGGGCATGTATCTTTGAAGAGGGGAAATCATAAACAAACTCCTTGTAGAGGAGAGACTAACACCTGTTTGGGAAAATACCTTGAGAATGTGTAGGCTCCATTCGTGCATGCATTACTGAGCAAAACAATGTAATATAGCATTTTGTATTTACATTTCTCCCTGTCATATACATACATACACACTTACATACATACATACATACATACATACATACATACATACATACATAC